>PVJD01008947.1:0-67474 GCA_004026545.1 Mormoops blainvillei
TAATTTTGGCACACAGTTTCTTCTTCTTTTCAAAACTCCTTTATTTGTCCAAAGTCAGCTTCATATGTGGGAGAAAAATGGTTTTAAGGAAGACCCTTCTCTCCTACCTGTTTCCTGGACACAGACTAGAAATACAACTCTTAAAGCTAACCACCTACCAAAATAGAAATGGAAATGACCTCTCAGCATGGTGTCCCAGGTTTGAACTTTGAGACAACCAAGTTTCATATTTAGTCCTCAATTAGCTCTTATTCTGTCGACCTTAGTTCCATCTTTATACTTTGTACTGTAATAAGCATCTCTCATTTGAACCTCTTGTGTATATCCATTAGCTTAAGTCCCTTTAAGGGGAGAGACTACCTTGTACTTATGTCCATATCCCTCATGGAACACAGCATAGGTGGGGTTCAGTATGTTTTTATCGGTTATTTTCTTTGTTTCAGTTTCTCATAGGTTATCATAAAGTTCTCTTGTCCAGCTCATGCTTTATCTGTGTTTTCACTTCTTGCATTCTCTCTCCGAGTAAGAAGCTGGATATCAAAGCTAACTGCTCTGACAGATTCCGGGGCTCTCCAGTATTTTGTCTCTCCTTCAACTGTGTTCCTATTTCTATCATTTTTTTTTCTTTCCCACCTTGAAACAACCACAGAAACTTTTCTTTGACTCCCTAACACTTTCAGTTAACATGTCTTTCTCACTCCTTTTACTACCAATCCTTTGGAGAAAACAGCCTCCACTTTCTTAACTTCCTGACCCTTTTGCACTTCAGCGTCTGCCACATGCCTCCGCTGAAATGACTCTTTTTAATCATTGTTCTTGACTTTCTCATCCCCCAACTGGGCTCTCTGAAGCCACTTCCCATCTTTCTGGAAACTCTTCTCTCGGCTCTTTGGCACGGCACCATGTTGATTCTACTCCTACCTCTAGAGACCTTTCTACCTCTGGTTTCATTGTCACCTTCTTTTTCTATTATTTACATGTGGACTTGCTTCAAGCTTTTGCCTCCCATCTATTTCTGCTGTTTCTTTCTGTTCTTTTTCTTCTGTTCATTTCATGTGCTCCCACGATTCAACTTCGCTTTTGTACCAATAACTTCTACATATTTATCTCAGTCCCACAGTTTTCTGCCAAGCTCCTGTTCCTATTTCTATCTGGCTCATAGAAATATCCTTTTGGGTATATCAACAGGATCTTCACTTAAGCATATATAAACATGAGCTCATTATTTTCTTTCCCTTCTCTTACACCATTTTTTTCTTTTTGACTTCTGCTTCTATACATCTAAGAGCATCATTCTTTGAGTGGCCTTAACTCAAAATTTCAGTATCACCTTTGACAATTCCCTCCCCCTCTTCATCCAAATCAAGTCCTGGTAGTTTCTCCTCTGTCACTCATGCCTTCATTTTCACTCCCACTCCTGGCTCAGGCCCACCTCAATTCACACTTGAACTATTGCTACCAAGATTGCGTATGTAGTTTTGTTTCTATTTTTCTCTATTTTATATTCATTTGAGCCATCCTGAAGATGTCTGCTGATCTCAGTTTTATAAAATGACACAAAAATTGTATTCTGTACTGCTCTGAAAGTGTTTAGTCCCTAAAGACCTTTGTTCAAGGGGCCAGCTTCTCAGTTATGCCTGCCATGGTTATCTTATCTAAAATGCAACTTTTTTCCTTGGGCACTCTTATTCCTCTTCACCTTGCTCTGTTTTTTTTCCACACAGTGCTCCCCATCTTCTAACATTCCTTATAGTTTACTTGGATATTATGTTCATGGTCTGCTGTCCCCACTTAAATTTAAACTCTATGAGGACAGGTGTCATGCTGTTTTATTATTATGATGCATCTAGAATAGATGTCTTGACATCCAGTAGGTGCTCAGTAAATATACATATATTGAATTAAGTAAGAAATTAACTGATTCAACAAATAATTTTTGTCATGCCGAGTACCTGCTGAGAACTGTGCTAATTATAGGGACCTGTCGTGGAAAACAAGACAGACTTGGTCCCCGCCTTCACCTAGCTTACAGTCTAGTCAGGAAAACCTACATCAACATGACAATGAAATGAGATGAACGTTTTGCTCTGAGAACACTGAGCTACTCACGGGACCTTGTATGGGAGGTCAGTGAAGGCTTCCCTGAACAAACGTTGACCAAGCTGTGACCTGAGGATGATTAGGAGTTGACTAAGTAAAGAAAGACATTAGAAGGAAGAGACCCATTGCAGGCATAGTTTAAAACGTTACTAGTTCAAGGAATTGCAATAAACAAATGGCCGGAACACAGAAAGTGGAGGAACACTTGTGCTAAAAGAGAAGCAGGTTAGAGGTTGCAGAGGCTTTTTTAAGTCCTCTTAAGGAGCTTTCACTCTTCCCAAAGGCCAGCGGGCTCTGGACACACACTCTGTTACCCCATCTAATAGAATGCATTGTAGAGTCTGAATGTCTCCCAGTTGACCTTCCTCGTCAACAGATTGGAAAAATACTTTGTAAAGAAGCGTGCACTTGGTCAAAGTAATTCTAGGTATAATATCACATTTTTATTTTTAGCACTTGCGGCTGTTGAGCAGTCACAATTCTGAACATGGTATGTTTGGTTTGGCATTAGCCAACAGCTTGTTGTTTAAATAATATTCACGTCTTGCTTAAAACAGCATAGCACAATTTAACGTGATTCTCAAGAGTAATCAGTTCAGTGACACATATTGGGAAGGCAAATAGTTTTAGGAGGTATCAAATATCTTCCTTGGTAAAGATTTACCGTGATATAGGTCTCCTCTAATTAATTATGTGTTAAAACCCTGCATTCAGTACACAGGCCAAAGCCCAGACCATGTTACTGATTTGGGTAGAGGTTTGCTTCAAACTTTTTTTCTATTGCTTTCCTTTTAGACCCCTTCTCTTCTTTTAGAATTCCATTGTGGACACCTTAGTGTCCTTCTTCAACTTTCTGATTACCGAGAGGGGCACTCAACCCTCATCATTACACAGTGTTATTGGTTGTTCATCTGACTACCAGTTTGTGCTCTCTGCCACCAATAACCTCACAGCTTACTCCTCTGTCCCATCCCTTTTGAGTCTTCCTAGGTGATTTGTTGACTACATTTGACTCTTGAACAACTCAGGCAATAGGGGTATCAACTGCTCTTGCAGTGGAAAATCCGCATGTAACTTAGCCCAACCCTAGTTGACCCTTGAACACATCATGTTTCAACTGCGTGGGTCAACTGAAAAAAAAATCTGTATGTAAGCGGCCCCACAAAGTTCAGACCCACGTTGTTCAAGGGTCAGTTACAGTCTCTAATAGTGTTAATTCGTTCCAAGGCCTTTACGACTGCCGTACCTTTTGGAACTATTTACATTGTAAATGATGAAAGATGAGTTAAATCAATTTGTACTGAAATTTAAGCTTCAGTGCAGCTGAGCTGGGTAAATCTTGTTTCTGAGGGAAAAATAAGAATACAAGGTGAGACTTGTACACCCTTTAATTTGATCCTTGCGTGTCTGATACTTGGTCTGTCTTTAAGACCTGTCAGTTTCCACAGACTCTCTCTAGGTGATAAAACGTCACAAGAGCTTCAGCATCTCCTGAGCATTTGTGGCGGCTGCCCTATTTTGAGTGAAACTGCTTAGTCGCGTAGAGCAAAAACGTCCGTGTTAAAGGTGGTGGCGCTCTAGTTCCTGACCATCACAGAAATTATGTTGCCTACCTTTTTGGGAGCTTTTTAGTTTTTCCTCCTTTTCTAAAATGTACTACTTCCTGCAGAGCATTAAATAAGTATTAAATGATTATTAAAATATTTCAAAACTATGAAGTACATACAAATAGGAAGTGTTATCTAAATGCTTTCTTGTAGAGTTCCAAAGATTTTATTTGTGTAAGACTTAGGGTAGCTGCACAAATGAAGAATTCGAGCCTATTGCTACTCAAATACTGATATGTACCATTTTAAAGACTTATATTTTTATTTATTTAACTGGAACTCGCAGTTATAACTTCTTACTTGACTGAAGTAAAACTGTTTCATATAAGAGAAATATATCCTCTCCAAATAGAATGTGCAGAAATAGCATCTGAAGATTTATTACAGAAACAAAACAAATGGTGCACAATTAAAATAATCATATTCTCCAGGAGAATGTCCCTACCAGGCCTCAAAACCCTGACTCTACTTTTGGATTTGTCTGGTGTGGCATATATGCCAAGAATCCAAAGTATTTTAGGGTGAGACAATGTTTTGTTTTAGTGATCATGATATATGAAATCAAAGGGAACGCAGGAGAGTGTGATTCAAAACCTGGCCCAACAACAGGTAGTGTCCACGGGCGTCAGTGACCTGGCCTGACCCAACTCCTGGCTTGCCACCATCATGGCCTTAATCATTCCAATCCATCATTGGATGTGGCAGCCACACCTCTGTCATCGGGTAGATCATCTGGTCATGCTACTTACCCATGTGAGCCTTGGTCGTTCATTCCAGGGTAGTTATTAATGGGTCAGCAGCTTGGGGACATTTCAAAATGGTGTTTTTGGCTGTTGCCCTTTTCCGGGCTTCTGGGGATCTTAGAATAGTCCATTCTCCATGCACTCCAAAGCCAAAACCAAGATCAAAACCAAAACTATTCCTGCCAGCATTTCAATTAATTAGGAAATCAAGAAGGCCCTAATCTCCCTGAAAGATCAGCTTGGAAAGAGTTGTTTTTTTTTTTAATAAGTCTGATTTCAAAAGTATTAAATGCATTGGTAATCATAATAGCTTTCAACCTGATGGCAATTTAATATTTTATTGTAACCTGTCACTTTTATATCTGATATCTTGCCTACAGGATTTCAAAGGGAGGAGGTGTAGAGAGATGACAAAGAATAGAGAAGTCAGCTGAATGAAGTAGCGTGACCTGGAGGAAAGAGAACTGGCTTGGGGTCTGCCTGCCTTGGGTTTGAATCCCAGCTCCACTAGTTCCTAGCTGTCTGATTTTAAAATGTTACCACTATCTTGTCACATAGAGGTTTGGATAGGATTGATTAAGTAAGGCACGTAAAGCACGTTACATGCAGAATACATGTTAGTTCTACTTCTTCATAGGAATAAAAATGTTATGGAGAGTTCACTGGTTAAAATTTACTAATACCATCACTTTCCACCCAGCGAAAGATTAGATTCTGATAGTAGTTACTAAAGACAAAACCATGAACACGAAAGTCAAAGAGTTGATGGATCACCCGCTGCAGAACTCATGAACTTCTCTTCATAGGAATAATGAAGCAGTAACCCCAGGGCCTAACCAGACACTTGTGAAAAGAAAGTAGAATCCCAAGGCCTCAGGGAGAACTGCAACTAGGAAAAGCTGACACCAGAAGAGAGAGAACTGTGCAGAAGAAAATATGACACAAATTGGCTGGGTCATCATTTAAGGAAAAGTGCGCTGCTTAACTCAACAGAATAGTTATCTCATGCCATTAAGAGAAGACTGAACTATGTCTGGTATATTTCTTTTATAATGTAATACCAGGAAGTGATTAAGATTCGGGTATATACAAGGTGGAGCAAACGAAGGTTCACTGTTGCTCATATTGGAAAATAATACAAAAATTAATAAATAATACAGGAATAAACTCTGTGTTTCACATACTTACAACTGTGAACCTACTTTTGCTCCATGCTGTAGTTACATTTGTTTTTCTGGAAAGTGTCACAATGTGCAACATCACATTGACAACCTAATGAGACATTACTATATTTTATTTTTCTCTTAATGACAAATAATGTCTTCCTATATGTTATGTAAAAAAATATTTCTCCCTCAAAGAATCATAGTAAGTCAATAGAGTCTTCCAGTAATTTTTCTGGGCTCAAGAATTAGCAAGAGTGTATTATATTTTATGAACTTTTCTTGTTATGGGATGGAGTTTCTTTCTGTAGAACAAACATTTCTCACAAGGAACTTTTCTTCTTATAATACATTGAGCTAACTTAGTTTCCAAGGCTATTACTGGTGGGAATTTAAAAAATTTATACTGGGAAAACTGTCAAGTTAACCCTATGGAGACACATACACATAAACACCCAGAAAAAAACTTGATCATTTCATACAATTTCTCTTAATTACTACTATAGATCAAATAGCGTTGTTAAAATTAAGGTTTTAGGGTGCTCATTTCTAAAAAATTAACTTTATTCCTGAGTTAGGGTAAAGATTAGGGAAGGAAGGTTGATTCTGAAGATGTTTGTATATTTAACTAGCTAATCAGATGTTAGAATCTGATTTTTCTCTCTCTTGGCACTTGGAAATGGGCAATTTCCCCCCTTAGGCATATGTTTCTATATATTGCTATGACAATATATATATGTAAAGGGTAGGGTTACCATATTCCCTGTTTCCCTAGGGCAGCCCTGATTTATGCCTTATGTCTTGGCACTTTGTTCAGTTTAGCATTTATCCAGTATTTATTTTATTTTTAACTGTTATTAATGTTATATTAAACATAAACCAGGTTGGGTTCTACCACAGTCTCATTCAGTAATACATGTGATGCACTTACGGTGGACAGAAAACTTCCTTTAAATTGTGATTAAACCTGAAAGACAACTGGTGAGGACCTGCTTCTTTTTCCCCATCCCTTTCAGAAGCAAGGTAAGTAAAACCTTCCTTTCAATGACAGCACGATCTCTGATGAAAAACAAGCTTCATGGCCATGAGTAGACAGGGACAGCTACGGGCTTCTGCTTAAGCTGTGATGGAAGAATATCTTGGTGCTACCTACAGTCTCTGCAGGTCACTTGGCTTTCCAGCTAGTTGGGCTGCAGCCCAGGCATGCAAAATGCACAAACTTTCAGGCCACCAGTATTCCAGCCAGTGAGAAACAGAGTAAATTACACATTAGGAGTACATGAAGTATATGTAGGAAATAGAGGTTGAGCAGTCCTGTCATAATGCATATAGAGAGAAAGCTGAATACTTCTGCTAGAGTGATTTTGTCATTTACTATATACAACTCTGTACCTAAGTGTTTCTTTTATCCAGGTAGTCAGAATTATTTTAGAGTTATCAGGGAAAGTTTCTATAACCTGAATGGTTCATTGTTTCAACCTTATTCGGTTGGTGTTTCTTTGTGGAAGCCAGGTGAAATGGAAAATTAATTTTGGGGAGGTTAGATTAATGAAAACCTGAAAATGTAATTTCTATGTCGGTGTCAAAGGACTGCCCAATAAGATAACCCAAAAGTCTGAGGTTCAGTTTGTCATTTTGCTCTTGTTTACCACACTTCTTTTAAAAATATTTCAATAAACTCATTTGACTCTGCTGAGTTTTAAGTGTAGTGCAATGAAAATATCAATTTCTTAAGCAATTGAGAGTGAATGGGAAATGTGGGTAATGCTTAGTGACATGTACTACCCACTAGGGGGGCTGCAGTGATATCTATAACCACATGAAAATCAAAGACACGAATTTGCTGAAGGAGCATCAGAAGCTATTTCAGAAATTATTAGTTAAGAAGATTTAGCACGTACAGCTGCTGAAAGTGCTTTTATCATCAGCCCATGAAGCCTGCACTTTCATTTAGAATAAATAGCTGTTTTCCTGAATTAATTTAGCTCATTTATTTCAAATTTCTCTGTGTAAAACTGAAGGAAAATAAGTTGGTAATGTGTTAATTCCATCAGCAGGAGAAGAATTTTGCAAATATTAAATGGTGCAAATTTTATATCAGTGTCGCCAGCTGCTTCAAAGAGAAAAACATCAATTTAGCTAACTCCAGCAATGGTTTGGTTATTTTCATCTAACTTGTGGAATAGAGGTAATGTTTGGAAGTTCATTTGGTTGAAGATGAAACACTTGACACTATTGTAGATACTGTTGTAGATTCAGTGAAAAATACAAACACAATGATGAGATTATTTTTCCCACTATAATACAGTTACACATGTTGCTGGAGGACTGATTCATCCTTAAAATGGCCTTGTTAAAATCAGAAGCCTGTGAGGCAAAAATAACTTGAATTAGTTGGGTGTTTATATAATTTGTAATTATGCCCAAACAAGCTGATATTCTACCAGTTATTATAATCTACCAATTGACATGAAAATCATATTTTCATGTCAATTTATAAATTTATAAGTATTTAAAATTTATAAATATTTTGTACTTATTGAGTTAGAATATTTGGTATGCTAAGTCAACTAACATTGAATACGAAAACAGAACAGAACATTTTAGCATAGACTACATGCTCCCTCTCTTTGCTGTCCATAAATCAGCTTTTAGGAATGTTTGAAACTTTGAAGAACCTCTTTGCACATCACCTTTAGGGTCCTATAATCACACTGAAATTTTTTTGTAGCTGAGTATTTCATTCAAAATCAGCTTAGTACAGCCTTTGATCACATTATTTAATACATGAAATGCCAATTTTTTAACTTTAAAGCTTTAAGTGAATTGCAATTACTAAAAACAAATAACTTATAAACAGCAAGAAATTGGAATTTATTTTTCCACAATTAAACCATGAAATAATGTACAAATTAGAAATCATAGAAATAGTTACAGTTCATAGGCAAAAGTCTACCTCTGTTCATTGAAGGGAAATTGCTTAATATGACAAATACTAAAAACGTGAGAATTCTCGTTCTAATTAGACTGAGCAAAATCAATACATTTTTGACAGAGAAAACTAAGAAATACCATTCACTGAGTGTTCATAATGTGCTGGCAACTTTTCATGGACTTGCTCACTAACCCTCATTGTAGCTCTCTGAGAGGGGTTAAACCGATCCTAGATAAAGCCATGAGGGGTTGAGAGGCCAAGTCACTTGCTCGAGATCATCACAGGTAGGTGGTACCTGAAACCAGACTGCTTGACAACAGAGCACCTCTCTCCATTACTACTCTCTGCTGCGCCCATATGTAGGTAGGATTGTGTCACAGTTATCACAGAAAGTTCTTACAACCCCAACGGTTCATTGTTGCAGCCCTGATTTGGTTTGTGTTTCTTTCTGGAAGCTATGTTTTGGAGAGATTAGACTCATAAGAGACTGGAGCTATAGCTCCTACTTAGTTGCCAAAAATGTGACCAATAAGAGACCCTTTAAAAGCTGGTTTAAGTTATGGCTAATATGTATAGTACAGAAGGACCAGATTGTGAGGTGACATCTTTCCAAGTCTGTGGTGGTTAAAATCTCCCTAACTTTAAAAACCTGCCAACCAGGAAAAAAAAAGAAAAACTCACAGGAAACCCATGTAATTTTTTTATGGTAAGGAGTGATTGAAGCCAACATTCATAGCTGGGTAATTAAGTGAGAATTCCTATTGAGTAGCAAAAACAGGAGAAAAGAAAGTCATGAAACAAGAAACTTTCTAGTCTAGAAAACTTGAGAGGCTGAAACTTGTAATACTGGCCAGTCTTTTTCAAACATGTCATACATCAGACTTACCTGGGACACTTCAGATAGTATATATTCATATGCCTCCCCCCACCAAGGAAGACTGTATCTGACCTTCTGTCAGTGGGATTCATTAAGTGTTTCTAAGGTGATTTTTTTTTTTTTTTATCAAACAGGGTTAGAAACTACTAGGTCAGAATACTCTCAAGATGCTAGACTTGGGTTAGATGGAAAAAAAAATTTACCTGGGAAAGTAGTTGAGGTCCTTCTGGAAAAAAATTTAAAAAGGTATAGATTTCAGGGATATTTAAAACCACAGAGACTTTCTAGACTAATTAGACAATTCAAGTTATTTTGCCTCTTGTGCTAGAGCAAGTAAAAGATAATTTGGATATATAAGAATAATCCCAGATTTTAGCTAATCATCCTGAATTACATATTAGGATGATAGATAAGAAAGGAAAACAATTTAATGATGATGAACCAGTTTACTGACACCAGTACTGAGTAGCCTAATGTTTATCTTCTTCTTTCATCCCCCTCCATCCAGTTTCTAACGAATTTTTACAATTCTATGATGCCTATCTTCATGTATGTGCCTCCTCCCACCCAGTAACTTCCTATTATTTCCTCCATTTGTCACCCTTGGGAACCATTGTTATCATCATGATCAACAACAAATATTTATTAGGCACCTGCTATGTGTAGGCTATTGCACGAGGTATAAAAATAGGTCTAAGCCATTTCCTGTAAAGAGTGGCCTTTGATCTAGCTTGGGATAGAGGGCATTCACCAAGACCAAGTGCCAGGTGGCTAAGGACCAAACAAACAGGTGGTCAGAAAAAAGAGATTGCAAGGACTAGGCAGATGCTAGTGGAGTAGCTGGGGCTCAAGTTGGGCCTTGAAGGGAATAGCAGGACTTAAGTTGACAGAAATGAAGAGGGTACTCACCAAAGGCCCAGAGGCAAGGAAGCTTATAGTTCTGTATGAAACAATTAATAAACCAGGTGGCAGGGTGGTTTCGTTGTTTCCCTTAAGGGGTGGGTCTGAGCTAGAGAGTTAGGACTAGCCTTTGTAGCTTTGGATGTATGTTTTGGTTGAGGGAGTTTAAGGTGGAGGACAATATTGATAACTGATTCAGCTAATTGGATTATTGGCTTTTTTATTTCTCTACGTCTTTTTGTAACATCTTATTACCAAGCTGTGAAAGATTAGAAGACAGAGAAGATGGATAAATTTGAATTCAGTCAAACTGCAAGCCAGGTCAGGGTGTTCAGTAACCTTTCTCCCAGTTCTAGAACTGTAGGACCAAAGCATGCTAAGCGTCCTTTAAGGAGAGTATTCCATTCCTTCATTTTACATTATTTGAATCGATCTAAGTCAACACAGAAAGTTATTAGCAGAGTTAGGTCTGGAAGAGATTGAATGGCTCACATTTCAAGTCCTTTCCCTCTGCAAAGTGTGGCTTTCCTCAACTATGCAACATTAGAAAGTTTTATTCTTTTTCCAAATGCCAAATTGTGACTAATTTGAAAGATTTCAACTCATTTTTATTCATTACATATCTTTCTTGATCTCGAATGTAAAGCAGTGGGGAGTGGAGGTAAGCAATCTGTTGTGACATGGGATGCTGGGTTCCCCTGTGGGCTCTTCCTTCTGCTAGCTGACAGCACCTGATGTTAAGTCCCACAGCTACAGAGGCTCTCTGGGCCTCATCAGCAAAGAAAGGAGGTTGCACCCAAAGGGCACTGAAGTACTGTGAGTCTTTATTCACCCTGAATTTAATATTTTTTTCATGTTGGAAGTGTCACTCGCCAGAAAGTTGGACTGTGTCACAACTGAGTATATGTAGTTTGAGAATTGCAAGGTTTATTCTCTTGCTAAATGTATTCTGATGTGGTAGGTTATTCTACTACTTGTCAAGTATTTCTTAAATCAGCAGTTGGAGTTGGCATAAATGAATGGGGCACCAATGAGTATAGCTCTGAAGCCTTAGTACAAAGAAAGTGATTTTGCCTTCTTTTGCTGACTCTAGGCAAATTCAGCAAGAAAGGAAAAATCTGTAGAGATGGTTTTGACGAAAACTTGGCATTTTGCTTTGTCGGTCCACAAAGATACCCATTCATGATCAATGAATGCTTATTAAATGAGATGAATGGTTAAGTCCAGAGGGAATTTCATTGCCCAAATACAAAAGCATTGCCCTTCCATAGAAATTCTCACGTGTAGTGATAGGTTGTAACTTTTTAGAGTGAATTTAACTCTGTTTTACCCTCATACATTGTGGTCATCATTTTTCATGGATTAGGCTCTCTGCCTTTTTCTAAAACCTTGAATCTTTTTTTTTTTTAAAGTTGCATGGTTCTTTGCCACTCTGGTTCCTGACACTTGGCTGTCACCTTTATTTTCCGTGTGATGTTGATACAGCTAAGGTCAAATATGTTAACACTTTCATCTCAATTAACAATTTTAGAACCAAAGAAGTTCCTGTTCTAAAGAGAAGAGAAGCAGAAAAAGGGGACATAGAGATATTGGGGAAGCCATTTCTAATTAAGAGGGTACTAATACTTCATAACCATTGTAGAGAAAATCATCTTGTTTCTCGGTGATGATTCTTGGATAATTCTTTCTTAGTGTTTAAATTCATCAAACAAAATTAAACACAATAGATTTTTAAGGAAATGGCAAGTCAGGCTAAATTATGGGAGGTGCGTATCATAAAGGAAACATACTAGCTAAAATACAGTGTTGGCTGCTGTAATGAAGGGACTCAAACAACAGCGGCTTAAATAAGACATTGATTTATTTATGTCTTACATAATAGTCAGTTAGATGGTTTCAGACTTCTTTGGTGGCCCCACAACCTTGAGGGATACAAGCTTTTTCTATCTTGTTGATCTATTGATTTGGCCAAAAAGTCCATTTAGTTTTTTTCCATAAAATAAAAGACACATTTTTCATTTTCATCAATCATTGATTTGGATATTTTGAGTATGCTGGCTATCCCCCATGTGGTAGAATATTGATTGTTCTCATTTAATGTCTCAATGTTTATTGCTATCAACTTCAGTTGGTCTACCCAACCATGGAGCATCGTCCAGTGAGAAATCTCCAACACGAAATTTCCAAACCACTTTTGACACATTTGATCAGTCACAGCACCTTCTCCATACACTGCACAAATCTTTTGTGTGTGTGTTTGTCAGTTGCATTTTTACGTTTTTTTAAATAATAAAGCATAATATGCTGAAAATGTTGCATATTTTCTTCTATCTTCAATATTAAAATGGCTACACAAAAATTGACCAATTTTGATAAACTTTTTTAAATACACACTGATATGACTTCTGTCACAATACAGTCTAACAAAATTGTTTCAAAAGATGTTAAAGATAGCTAAGTGCTACTAGAGCCATCTTATAGAAAGAAACCAAAAGAACTTTTTGGCCAACCCAATACAATCTTCAAGGAATGACTTCCATCTAGTGGTTCGAGAAGGCTGTTCAAGTTCTGGTCATCACTTGCACACCTCAGTCAGCAGGAAGAAAAAAAAAATGGCAGGCAAGCTCTTTCCTGTTAAGAACTAGACCCAAAGTTACACTACCACTTTTATTTTCGTCCCATTGGCTAAAACCTAGTGACGTGCTGGTATCTTGCTGCAAGGGAGGCTAGGAGGTATAGTTTTTAGCTGGGGGATCATGTGCCCACTAAAAATTATATGTTAGAAAAAAAGAACTGTAGCAGCTGCCATAGGAAGTAAAATTTATTGAATCCTTATTTTTTACATTTAGCTATTGGTATAAATAATGCTGAAAACTAACAGTAACAATAGAATCTACCATTTTGACCTGCATCTGCTTCATGACTTACAGTATAGCTAATCTGCCCACAATCTACAAGTTAGCAGTTATCTTACAGAGAGAAAACTGAGGCTCAGAGAAGATAATCCACTTGCTAAAGAATACAGAGCTAGCGGAACATCTTTGGAATTCCAGGGAAATTACTTGATTCCTGGAGTTCTCTCCGGGCTATTTAAAAAGTTGGATTTTCCTATGTAGAATGTCAGCAATGAAAGAAAACTGGATGAAAATTTGATGAGGGATATATTTTGGGGTTAAGATGTATTGAAGAAATGGAAGACAGAAAAATGTCTGAGGGGCTGACTACATAGGATCATTCCCATCAGGTCAAACAGACAAGGGTGAAAGTAAAAATACAGGGACAAATGCAGGAGCTGTTATTATAGAACACTGTATTTTATTTCAGTCATAAGACTGAAACTACCCCAATTACTTGAGTGAGAGGATTTCATATAAGAAGTGTTAAGTAGGTACAAAATTATTAAACAGGCCACAAAATGGGTAAAAAGTAAAGTCTAAAATAGTGGCTCTCTACCCAGTGTGACTTTGCACCCCACCCTTCTCCCCTAAGACATGTCTTCCAGGTTATGGGTAACTCGGGGAGAAGAATGATTGGTATCCATTGGGTACAGGATAGGGATGCTGCCCCACATCTTAAAACACAGAAAACAAGCCTCAATATCAAAGAAGTACCATGTTTTACCGTGTATAATGCATACTTTTTTGCCCAAATTTTTGAGGGACAAATCGGGATGCACATTATACATGGGTACTACTAGTTCTGTATCTATATAAATGTTTCTAATTCTTTTTTATTCATGCTTATGTGTTAAAAGTGTAACTCTAGAAAGTAATAACGATATCTATATGTTCAAAAATAAATGCTAAAATTCCTTTATAATCCAAAAAACAAGTATCTACATCTAAATAAATAAATAAATAAATAATTGAATTAAAAAATTTAAACAATAGATTTTTTTTCCTGATAGTTTGGGCCAAAAACGTGGGTGGACGTTATACATGACAAAATACGGGCATCCAGGTAAAATGTCAATAGTGCTTAGGGGAGACACCCTGCTTTAAGGTGTCAAAAGATAGCAACCGCAGGAAGCAGCTACTACCCCTAGGGCTTTGGAAATAAAGGGAAAGGATCAGAATTATTAAATGTAGGAGATTAGAGAATTGGCCTTGTGGTGCAGAAACTTGGGCCTCTGAACAGGGGTCACTGGTTAACTCATGTCTTGAAGGTGCAGGTGGGACCATGGGGCTAGTTTCCTAAGAGTTTGAGAAACTACCAGCTGAACCCAGCTGAACTGACAGACTTAAAATTGCATACCAGTATGTAATCACATGTGGGACGCAGACAAAGAGGAAGGAAAAACGACTTTGAGCTCTAATGTTCAATATTACAATACTGACATTGAGAGGAGTATTTCCCTGACTGCTTGATTTGGGGGGAAAAGATGAGTTCAGTTTTTAGACGGTTGATTTCCAAGAGGAATCATCGAGCAGGCGGAGGAGACTGTGCAGGAGAGGAATGAAGATCAAGATATGAGTCCTTAACCGGAGGTCAAACTTGAAGCCCCAAGAGGAGATGAGATCAGCAAGAGAAATGTGGCAAGAGAAATACAGTGTTGAACACATAATTGTCAGAATTGCTCCATTTAGGAGCGGGAGTAAACTCATGCTCATAGCATCATTATCTTGGAAGAGTTGTTAGAATTTTTTTATTTAGAAATGCGGCTGCTCTAACAACGATTAGTCTGCTGTATTATGGTACTTACCAGGGCATTAAAGCTCTTCTCTTTGAGTTACCCTTGGAACAAAAGTTTGTTTTCACATCCATCCACTTTTTGTTTATTCGTAGTGTGTACATTCTTTTTGTGATCCCATTCTGCCTGTTTCTTTTATATAAAAATGTGTGAATACACAAATGCCATGATAATTTTTATAACTATGCTTCTTCATTTTACAAAGTTGTTAAAAAATGGGTGAATTTCCAATATAACTATTGTTTACTGAAACAGAAAAAAGATATTAGGTAAAAACTAAGGAAATCTGTATAAACTATGGATATTAGGTAATAATGATATATAGATATCGGTCCATTAATTGTAACATTATTGTAAGATGTTAATAGGAGAAATTCAGTATGGGGTATATGGGAACTTTGCACTATCTTCACAATTTTCTATAATCCTAAAACTATGTTAAAATAAAAGTTTTATTTTGAAAAGGAGTATTAGGAATGAAAATTCCTGTTTGGAAAACAGGAAGGTGTCTAGAGCAGACATCCTTATTTTAGGAGACAGTTGCCCACCTCCTTCCTTACCAGCTTTGTTCACATGTCTCTTCCACGCCAGCATGTTCTTCAGAAAGGCTAGTCCAGCCCTGGGGGTCGACCCTATGTGTCAGTTTTCAGGGCTGCTGTGACAGAGTACCGTGAACTGGGTGGCTTAAAATAATGGAAAGTTATTCTCTGACAGCTCAGGAGTCCAGAAGTCCAAGATCAAATTGTTGGCAGGATCAGTTCCTTCTTGAGGGAGAATCCATTCTGTGTCTGCCTTTTCGCTTGTGGTGGCTGCCGGCAATCTTCAGCACCCTTGGCTGGCAGCTGTATCTCTCCATTCTCTGCTTCCATCCTCACTCACCATCTCTAAGTCCCTGCGTTCCCTCTTTGTTCTCTCATAAGGGCATTAATCACCGGGTTTAGGTGGGCCCTAAATCCAGGATGATCTCGTCTCAAGATCCTTAACTTAATTATATCTTCAGGACCCTATTTCCAAATATGGTTAAAATTAATGGTAGTGGCTAGTGATAAGTTTCAGCTTGTACTGGTGATCATTTTCATCATGGGAATTTGTCACCATTCTAGCTGATGAGATGGAAAGTTTGGGGTTTTCTAGAAAAGGTCTTACTGCTCTTAAAAAGTAACAGAGGGTAAAGACAGCCCCTGTTCTTTGGACATTAGTATGTGTAGATATAATGACTAGAATTACACAGCTACTTTAGGACCATGTGGGGATGATAAAACCACCGTATGGAGAAGGGCAGAGCCAAGAGTCGGAAAGAAACGGGTTTGAGTCCTGATCGTGCTGTACCTGAAGCCTCTTATTCTCAGGCTGCTTATTCTTTAGGAAAAATGTCTTTATTTTGTCAGGTATTGGAGTTGGGAGCGTCTGTCAGTTGCAGCTAAAGGAGGCACCATGGATATACATTATCTATATTTACGCAACCCCCCAAAAGTAATGGTTTCAGTCATTCAATGGAAAAGCTTTTCTCACAACCTAATATGACATTGAGTAAAAATTTAATTGATGTTAAGATCTCATTATATAGAAGATATAAAATATCCTGTTTAAAATGTTAAAATTAAAGATATGGTCTCTTAACCATTCATTGGTAGATTATAATATAACAAATAGTTTCCTTAAGTTTACTTTTAAATTTTCTGATAAGTGGGTAATCCTTTCTAAAAGCAGTTATGGAGACTTGTAAACTACTTTCCTTCAGTTTTCTTATGTCTGTATCAAACTATTAAATACTTGAGTTGGGAGTCAGTAAATGCCACCTTTCAAAAGTGACTTTTTAATAAAAATTCCAATATAAGAAGAATAAAAGATAATTCCATTATTATCTAAAGGATTCTAGCATCAATTTAGATGAAAAAAATCTCTAAATTGGTACAGCTGCTTCCACATTGAAAGGATCTCCTTATTCCATAAAAATAAGTCCTCTCTAAAATAACTTTGGAGCTCGAAGTATGTTTTCCCTAAATAAGACTGTTGCCAAAAATGCTGTGGTAAGTCTAGACTTTTGTAAATCTATTTAAGTTGCTGATTTTCAGGCTAATTTTACTTGTTTTTATTTTATTTTTAAGCTGATTGTTTTATATTACTGATTTAATTGATATTATTATTTACTGATTTTATCGGTGCAAACTTTCCATGATGTGTGACTCTCGCCTAGACCCACGGGAACACCAGAAGCGACGTTACCACAGGACTCACCTCAGGGTAAGGGGGAGAGTGAAAGGTGAGGGCTGCATCATCATGGCAAAATGACTAGGTGCCATGTTTCCATGTCAAAAGCTTGTTTCAGTAAAAAAGGGAAATCCTTTTTGGTAATTTGACCGTTGAGAATCAAGTGTGATGTGGCATTCCTTTTGACACACTGGAACTTTACGCTCGTGCTTTTAGAATTCATTCTAGTAAGTGAAATCACTTTACTTAATTCTTAAAATATCCAGACTACAAAGACTGGTCGTCATTTACTCTGTTACTTTAGACTGGAAGCTGATGGACCACATGGGAGGGGATAATTAATGAGGCAAAAGGAAGGAATACTTGGAACATCTGACTGGGGTAGATCACAAGGGACCATTTCAATGGCAGGTGTCCTGTTGGGCTGCGGGGCTTCAGGCTTAAAATTAGGTTCTCCCTGGGGAGTGAGTAAGTTGGAATGATACGGACAATATTTTAGAATTTGTATTAATTTTTTTTTATATAGGGAACTCCTGGGTTAAGTGAACATTCTTCTAATATAAGCTTTTCATGCTTTGCATTTTTATTTAAATGGTATATGCCTATCAAATCACTATCAATATGGTATGGCAGAAATGACAGAAATAAAATAGATGAGAAGAGGTTCTTGTTTTGAAGCTTGTGGAAAGAAGAGTGATTTTGTCAGAATTTGGTTCACATCCATATTCCAAGACTGTTTCTCTCCCTGTTGATTTGTTTCTTATATCTTGTCTGCTTAAACAGATGCTGGGGAGGCCTAAGCACATTTTCCCATATCTCATTGGTTGTCTGTGTCTGTGGATCTTGGAAACTATGTGGAAAAGAACCATTATGCTAAGTGAAAGATGCCAGTTACAAAAGACACACATTGTCTGATAGGAGTGGCAAATCCATGGAGACACAGAGAAGATGAGTAGTTGCCTAGTGCAGAGAGGAAATGCAGAGTGACTGCTAATGGTGATATTTTGGCGGGGAGGAGGTGTTGGTTGGTAAAAATATTCTAAAATTGATAATAGTGATCGTTGCACAATTCTGTGAATATACCAAAAACTAATTGCACAATTTAAAGTGGTGAATTGTGTGATATGTTAACTGGACCTCAGTGGAGATAGTGAAAATGTAAGGTATTGGAAAATAATGAGTATACGGGGATTGTGCCAAAAAGGAAATAATACAGTCATTCCCACGTTTTTCTTTTAGCAGTCCATTGTCTAACCATCATAGGAGGCAGTTCAGTACGCAGACAGACGAACTAGAGCTCCTGTGTGTGAAACAGGCAGAGTGCAAGTGTCGGTAGCTCTATACCTCTGTCTTTTGAAAATCATTGTTATGCTTATTGGTTTCAGCGGGTGAGTCAGTCAGCAAATATTTATTTAACAATTACCTTTGCAGACATGGTCCTTACCTGTCTGGAGCTTACAGTCTAGGTCAGAAGGCAGGCACTAAATACATACGCCCCCAAAGGAGTACATATCTTGCCCCGAGGTAAATACCCTGAAGGAAAAGAACAAGGCGTTGAGCAAAAGAATAACGAGGTTCTTTCTTTGGGCCGGGATGGCTGGGTGAGGCTCTTTTGAGGCAGTGGTATTTCAGTTGAACTTTAATGGCTGAGTAAGAACTGGCCTAGTGGAGAGATGGAGGCAGAATGTTCCATGCAGAGGGCCTGGTATGTGCAAAGCCCCCAAGGGCAGACACATTTGCTAGTATCCAGAGCTTTGGGGTCAGAGAGGCCTGGCCGAGACGTGCGGTTCTGGTTCTGCGCTCACAGCTCTGTGATGCTGGTGAGGCTACAAGCACTCTGTGCTTCTGTTGCTTCAGGCAAAACGTGAGGCCTGTAATGCCGCCTTGCCGTGTTGTCCTGAGGATTAAAGATGATTACATAAAGCAGTATTCACAGTAGAAACTGAACCAGCATTATTATAGTCATCATTATTTGTTTTAGTTAACCTTTTGAGGGATCTGTTTTATGTTGCTCCATAGTTAACTCAGTCATGTTTTGTACTGAGGTTAGGGGAGTGGGGCATGTGTCTTTTTAAAACTCAGAGCAGGAAATCCTCTGTATATTTTGAAAACTATTAGAATTAGCACACATCAAAGTAAAATCTTTATTACAGCTCTGTCACGGCTACCTTTTAAGGAGCTAATAGCTTTGAACATGGGACTCTAATTGAGATATGGATTCTCCTTCTGCAAACAGTATCCCTTCTGTTTCTTCAATCTTTTGAGTAAACTTTAATGAAACTTATTATTGCTTTCGTTTTCGCCGTCATACTACTTGGTCAAGATCAAAACTCTTAAAGCTAAGGAAACACCAAAGATGCCATCCTGTTCTTGCACTTCCAAGTGGAAATGGGATCTCAGACTTCTTGGATTTGCTGCCTGAGTGTGCAGCTCGCCTGAGTGTGCAGCTCGCCTGAGTGTGCAGCTCGCCTGAGTGTGCAGCTCACCTTCGTGGAGAGGGCCTTCGGGTGGGGCGGCTGCACCTGGGGTAAGCACCGCTCTGACCAGCACAGCCCCTGCCTGCAATTCATCCTAGATCTCACTGTGAGATGAGGACGGCGGCAGGGGGAGGAGGCACCTACTTCATTGCTCCTTATACGGCAGTTCTATTTTCTCGAAACAGTCCTTTTGGGAATTAAAATATTTCATACTCCTTCACAATAAAGAGATGAATTCACTCCCAGAAATTATAAGGAAATGGGTTCAGTATGTTTCACGTGACACTTAATTTTTAAAAACACGGGGCATTTTCTGATTTCATGAAAAGTCGTATGGTATCATAGTCACGTAATATGCTCTACCTTAATTGTCAACTATCCTTGACTCATGACGCGTACCTTTCTTTGAACTTTGCTTGTCCAAGTCTTTTTGTTAACAAGAAAAAACAAAACACAACAGAAACCATGAAAGCCACCCTGACGACCCATCACTCTCATGCTGCACCCATTTATCAGTTCTTCAGACAAATATTTACTGAGCATTTACAGCGTGCTGGCCCTGCGTAGGCTTCAAGGGTAAAACACGGGCCAGACTCCGGCTGCTCTGGTCTTCATCTTTTAAGCCCTAACATTTATCAGTTAATGTTTTTTGAAGTGGAGGTGTCTGTCTGTTTTTTCTTAAACTATCAGTGTGCAGCCTTCGGTATTATGACATTATGAGAACGTTCTGATGTGTTAAAAGCGTGGAACAGTGGCACGCTGCCTGAAACAGGTAGCAGGCCCGTCTCCATGTATAAAGGGACACAGATATTTATAACAGAAGCAATTTGTCCACATCTTTTTAAAAAATGTTTTAATGACAGTTGACATATAATATTATATTAGTTTCTGGTGTACAACATAGTGATTCGACATTTACATGCCTTACCAAATGATCCCTCCACTGAGTCTAGTACCCATCTGACACTGTTCATAGTCATTACAATATTGACTATGTTTTATATAGCATTTTTTATTACATAACACGTGTACCTTGTATACATGTAGGCAAACAAATACATACACACATTGTAGATAACTGGGAAACTCTGAAAAGTCCCAAAGAATAAAATTACATGCAATCCTACATCCAAGAGCTGTCTCCTTTTAATATTTTGGCGTATAGTCTTCCACATTTCATTGTATACATATGTGTTATCTGTGTGTGGCAGAGTGGAGCTAATGTTTATTGAGTCTTTCTTATATTTGAGGTGCCATTATGCTATGTACACGTTTTCTCATTGAACTGTCCCAACCACCTTGGGAATGGAGAAACAGTGTCTCAGCTAATACACAGATAAAGGATTTTGACTTACCCATAGTCTTTCACCTATTATGTAGAAGGGTTGGGGTGGCATGCACATGGATAATGTTTTTAAAAAACCCTTTTATTATGTAGATAGTCCCATATATATCCAGATGCTTGGAAGATTGGGAAAAAATTAGAAATTGACATTGTCCTGGTGGTCATGGGAGGGGGGCTGCTTTATAATACATGAAGTTTTCCTGGTGTGTGTGTGTATGTGTGTGTGTGTGTGTTTAAAGCAAGTCTATCCATAGGAACTTGTTACTTGGAACTTCCTACAAAGTTCTTAAGGACATTTATTTTGATATCAGGGCATGTGCCTGGTCCCTGCTGGCACTGCAGAGGAGAAGAGAGAGGGTTGCAGGCGTTTGAGGCACCACAACCCCATGCCCAGTGGGATGGAGTCCACTCCAGGGACCTGTCTCTCCCAGCCCAGGGCTCAGATGCAACCCTGTGTATCCTGTGAATGGTCTCTACTGTGCCGTTTTGCTAAAAAGTGGGTAAAATGACGAGACTTTTGATATTTCAACCAAAATCCTAAGGTAGTAACAGTGTTCTTCTTAGCACCTATTTATAGCTAGTTTAATAAAAACAGTTATGTAGCTCTCCTTACAGACAGAGCTGTAAAATATAAGGCTTCGGGCTTCACCATCCCAGGCATTTTTATTGGTTCTGTTTTCAAAGCATTTGTTTATAATCATTGTACTTGTATTACCTTTCCTGCATGTGCTAAGTGTGGCCACACCCCAGTCAAAGGAAGTGTGTAAAACTGGGGTCAATCTCATTGTGCTTTCGTGGATTAACATTTTCTCATGGAAACTATAAAGGCTCGTCTAAAAACCCTTCTATAAACTATAAATGAGCCCCCAAGACCTACTTGAATGTCTACACATTAAATACTTAATGTACGTACAAAGACCAAAGTGATTTTTGCTTTTCTAGGGCTCCTTCTAAAATTCTGCAAAGTCTTTCAAAGTTACAACCACAAGGCATCCTGGGTGCACGCTTCACCGGTGTGTCACCTAATCGTGGGGGTGTTGTGTCGTAGAGCGTGCAGTGCATAAAGCCACTGAATCCACACATGCCTCTAACAGCTTAGGGTATTAATGTAGAAAAGAATAAAGAGGTAAATTAGGATGGAGCTCTGGCTTTGGTTTTAAATTTCCTAGATTTTACAAGCCCAAGTTATTTTTTTCGCCATCCTGACAGGGTGTATTATTCAAATATCAGCTTGAAGCCCTTGTGAGAGTAATCAGATATTATACCTATGCATTCATGTTTAGCTCTTTTTTAAAAGTCTTTTTTTCCCTTTTTTATGTTTAGTTCTTAGAGTTGAAAAATACATCCAGTAATCTGAATTACTACTATAGCCACCTTCGTGTTTTTGATAATTTTACTGCCTGAGGTATTGACCAGGTAACCCCAGCAAAAGCCCTTTCCCAGGATCAGCGGTACATTTCTCCCTGCAAGGGGAGAGGGACCTTAGGAACTGTTGAATATTGAGGAGGGGCGACACTTTTTTCTCTCAAGTAGAGGAAAAACAAAACAAAACCTTTTTTCTCCTTTGCTCTTCTTCTAAAATATCAGTATCATAAAACAGTTTCCTACTTTTAAAATAAAATAAAAAAAAAGACATTTTTTTCAAAGTTACGGAATGTTGCTACGGACACAGACACGGAATTTTTAGCGAGGAAAGGCGAACGTCTTCTGTTACAAATGTGGAGGCAGGCCTGGATGCGAGCTCCTTTCAAGTCCTTGACTCTTCAGAGTTGGCTCCATCAGGGCTGCCTACAGCAGCTCAGAGGTTAATGTTACCCACAGCCTGGCTTCGGAAAGCAGATGAGTGATCCCACCTTCAGAGGGTGACCTGCTGGCACTTCCTCACACGTTCTCAGTATAAACAACGCGCAGTGAGCTGGGTTATTTGCTGGCAAGGTATATTTCTGTGGGAGGTAAGGAGCGAAAGAAGAGGCAATAAAAAGAGACTTAAGATAGTTGAAAACTACAAATCTCAACATGGCATGTAGTTCAGAGCGTGATAGCCAGCCCAGAGGAGGAATCTTAAGTGTAAAAACACACATCTAATCTCTGAGACCCTCCAGGTAGATCTACAGCAGGGAAAGGTCCTGCTGCATTTTATCTGGCATATTATCTAGACCCCACAGAGGAACCACCTCTGGGCTTCTGCTCACATTTCTGCCTTCGCTTCTTCTTGGTCCTTTCTCTAGTTCCCCTTCTCCACTTTTCATCTGTTTCCCTATATGTGCTTCTTTGAAAACTGGAGCCTGACCTAGACATACCATTACTTGGTAATATGCCTGATTCTCCTTCGTATCTACCAGAAATATCTCATGAAGAACGGCTTTGAAGGGCATCTGGAAACATCTAGCTAAGGCTTCACATTGTCCTTATGCAGGGGAATTTCTGCGCCTATTAGAGCAGAGCCACACCCCGCCCCCCCAAACGAAGGCAGGCAGTAGCCTCTCTAGAGTGCAGTATTTTTGAGAGCTTGCAGACCACAGATTTTGTATTTCTCCACTTAGTTTTCCTGTGTGTGAAACTGATGTGCAGTATTGGGTTGGATGATTTTTCCCTCCACAAAGGAAAATCTCGAAACATCATAAAGGAGACTTAACTTATTTCCCTAAGTCATTTTTTTTGGAAATTGGTTATACGGTGTTAGTCTAAGAAATGGTTTTACAAACATTATGTATGAAGTAATAAATACTCTTTTTAAAAAGTGAAAAGCTCATCTTGTCCTTGCAACATGATGGTAAGAAGCATATTCCTTAAATGCTTGTGAAGACTCAGTGAATGTTGGCTGCAGGTAGATTTGCAAATTTCCTTAGCCCAATTGAAGGGTATTCATGACTCAGGTATTACAAACAAGGGGAAAATCATATAATCAAATTCAGTACCTTATTTCCTGAAAGATCAGCTTGAGTGATCTTTTTTAAAATGAAAATCTGACAGTGGCCTGACCATGGTCTACAGGTCCTGTGCGATTTAATCCAGGTTCAAAATCACGTCTCATCACTACTACCCTGCTGAACCCACCAAGTTCCCTGTTAGCTCAGATCCTTCACAGATGTTGTTCTTTTTGTCCCTGATGGTCTTCCCACCCATCTTTCATCTGCCAATTCTTCCTCACTACTGAGGATTAAATTTTAATATCACCTTTTTAAGCAAACCATTTTCTGTGAAACCCTAGTCTTGTTTAGATTCCCACATTATCCATCTTTATTGTGTACAGTATTTCTTCTCTCAAGTATTTATCTCAACTGTGAAGGCATGGCCATCTGGATGGTGGTTTTTTCATTGCTTTCCTTGCTGGGCTATAAATTATGAGGGCAGGGACCCTGATTCCTTTGAGCATCATTGTACTTTAGCATACGGCACAGAGTGTTGAACATAGGAGTATCTGAGTAAATATTTACTGGATGGGTGGGTAGAAAAAGGAAGAGCTGGAAGAATGGAAGGTTAGAAGAAGAGATGAATGGAAGAATGGGTGAAAGAATGCAAGAATGTTTAGAACAGTAATTTAGGATAATGTTTTCGTTTCTACCCAATTAGCAGTCTGAATATAATTGCCTTATTTACAGATCAGGAGATAGACCCTCCTGTTCCTAGATGCCAGATGAATCTATATCTTCTGGGTGCTTGAAAATAACATTTCTACAAAGAGACCAAATGGGCACATTGCCTTCCTGGTAATCTTCGCTTAGTATATAATGGCCCTATTTACTTTAGTCATTGTCCAATCATAAGATTAGCCATTGAAGGGAAAATGCAACATCTCATTGGTATGCATGCCATTTGTTACATTTCAGAATGCAAATACTCCAACATTATGAATGTTGTGAACATATTTTTTTTTTTCAATAAAAAGAACTATAAACGAGGATATGGGGATGAATGGTCTTTCACTGATACAATGTAAATGCTGACATTGCTCACATGAGGAAAACTATGTAAAATCCCATACCTTTGACCCATGAAGTGAGTCTCACTGATTCTTTCCCAAACAGAGAGCTTGCTTTGTCCTTACATTGTGAACGCACATAGAGACTATATGAAAACATTTTTGTCTGTATATCTATTGTATTTCTACACCATTTTATTTTATGAATAAGCCAAGGAGGGATGTTTGCCTCTCATAAATCTTTTACAAGAACAATTTCAGCAAAAGAAATTGCAGATGTAACTGCCAGTTTTAAGTTTCTAACAAATTACTCTGCCAGCCCCACATGAGCTTCCAAGTTGAAAATTTGCAAAGCTGGGAAATCTCGCGGAGGTTCCTGCGTTTTAGCTTTGGAATGAACTTTGCCAGTGGTAAAGTCGGATTCTTATTTAAGCCTAAGGAATGACAGCTTTTAATGTTAATTTAAGATTAACCTCTCCTACTTTGTCCCTGTTTATTATCTTGCCCTCCTTTGCTTCCTTCTCAGATGTCCCCAGTTTTCCATTAAATTCTGTGCTTCATTCTCTTGGAGGGCATCACAAATACAAACCCCGATATCAAATGTAACACTCATCATATAGTCTCTCCAAGGTTAATTTTTCTACTGGACTGTTAGCTTCTCACAAAAATAGAATACATATCACCTTTGCACCTGTCAGTGCTGGGACAGTGGCTGGTGTCTTAAAGATGGCCGTTAAGTGTTTGTAGAATGAAGCAAATTATCTTTTTTTTTTTTGGTTGAGTCGTTTATAGTACTAATTTTGTGTCATATAGTTTGTAAAATTTTGATGTGTATAAAGTTGTTGCCTCTAAACATAGTGCAGATAATAGTGATGTAGAAGAATGCATATTCAAGCCTGGTAACATTTTGATATATTTGTATGTTACATACAATGTAATTTATGGTATGACTTTGATAGACTTCAGCAGAATGTGGATGTTTTTTTTTTACAGACACTAATAAAGAAGTGGATTTTTATATATACACACACATGACATTAGGTTCAAGGACTATATATAAAAGCAGGTACAAGGTCTACTCTTAAATGATTTCTCTTGACCTTGTGAAATCTTACCAAGGGATGTTTGTGTCCCATGTTTTTATAATTCCTAAGCTATAAAAGTGGATTTCTACTTCACCTCATTAAACTTTGAAACATTACAGTTTGGAATTAAGTAAAAATACAGAATTTGGCTAGATTTTTCAGTCTGTATTATAAATCTTACTTTGGTACCATTTTAAGTTCTTTATGTGCATTTTTTTCTCCTAACTCAAGATCCTTAACAAATCTTTTTTTTCTAAACTTCAATTTTATTCCTTGGATAGGTAATACAGTCCCATAACACAAAATTTGAGGGGTTCAAATAATAAATACTACGAATATTTCTTTTCCTCTGTTGACCCCCAGCCACCCAGGTTAGCATTTTGGAAATAACCACTATTGACTGTGACTTATGGTCACAATTCTTTCCAGAATTGGTTTATGCTAATACACACACACACACACACACTCCATATATATGAGTATGTGCATGCATGTCTGTGTATTTTTTAAAATGCAAGTGGTAGAATAACTTATACCCTACTTTGCACTTAAGTGTATGTGTTTAATCCTTTTTTTTAACCAGGATCAAATATTTGTGTTTACAATGACTTCCCATTTGTGGGTTCACGTGAATGTTTGTTGCAAGTCTGTTCAGTTACTGTTTTGTGAAACTCAGATAATCTATAAAATGACCCTGTGGACTAAGCCACCTATAACATTTTGTTTTCTTTGTTTCAAAAATGGAAAAGAATTGGGCTTCTATCCATTGAGGGTCATAGTCTCTGTGATTATTCTTATTACCAGCTTCAGCTTCTGACATTTTGGGTGATATTAAACACAAAAGTACTTTTGTAAGCTGCCTGTAGAAATTTGTCAAAGAAACAAGAAATGCCTATTATTTACTTCTTGTTATATTCTACCTCCTTAAAAATATCTCCTTTCATTTTTGCTCTGACATGTCTACCCTGATTTTAGTTAGGTTAATTCACTAATTCTTCTCACCACCTCCATTCCAACTTTCAGAAATTCTAAGGTCCTCTGTTTATGTGCTTAGAATGTCATTGCTAGCCTTCTCACACATTTACTATAAGTACATATTACCTTGTTTATTAAATTTCTGAATTGTACTTGCTGGTCTAGAAAATGTCAGTGATGGAAAAACATCATTTTTTTCTCCTTTAAATTTCTTTACCACTGAAGTTAAGCAGTTATTGTGTCACCTAAGAAAGTGACAAACCAAACTCGAGCAGAATTCTAGCTACTTAATAATAATTAACATTATAACAATTCTTTTGCAATGAGTATATCCTGAGTGATTTTTTTTCCTTTCTTGTTATTCAGAAAATCCAAACCCTGTAACTCCCAAGGAAGGGAGTGGGAGTAACAGACGGATGACTTAATAACAGAAAGTCTTGATCAAATCTAAATAGTTATTTAGTTATCTAAAAACTTATTTAGTTGTGTGATATTAGGTTAGTCACTCAGCTTCTTTGATGGTAGCATTGTCAACTACTACAAGCAGAAGAGGGGCTCCTAAAGTGTTTATGAAACGCTTTGGTGGCTAAGATTGTGTAGTTTTCCTTTCATGTAGCTTTCATATGTTTCCCATTAATTTTTCATTTGTTTATGATCTTTCGCTTGCACCAGAAGTCAGAGTAGCCTCAGTTTTTACTCCCAGAGTGGTACCGCCAGTCCTTTCCCTGCCTATCTCACAGAGCTGCTGTGGAGATCAAACAGAGAGAGTATCTGCTGAGATTGCCCCATAACCTGCAAAGTACTCTGCAGATGTAAAATATTAGCATGCCGTTTCCTTACACGTGGACTGGAGCTTGGCTCTGACTGCTTCATGTGAACCAATCTTGTCTCCTCCATGAGGATCAGGTTCGGCGCCTCCAGAGAAGCTGGGATTGTGCTGTGTGCACTGCAGTCTTTGCACTCAATAATCTTTGAAATGAATTTGTCTGAAGTTCGTGTCATATCATTTGAAAACAAGTTCCAGTTTCCAGTCTCTTATAAATCATTCTTTTTTTGTATTTCAAAGAGATCAGTTTGTGGTCAGTCTAGTTGAGTCTGTGCAATAGATAAAATACATTAACTGCTTCAGAGTCTGAGATAATAGAAATGCTTTGAATTACCAAATGGCATCTTCAGTTTTCAATAGAAAAATGACCAATCATTCATGCACAGAATCCAAGGACCAGTAAAAAGCTACACGTATTTGCTTTGTCATTCACCAGGAGGCAAGACGGAGAAGTGCACATTACAGAGCAGTGAGTCAGGGCCAGCCACAAGCTACACACAGCAATTCGATTCACTGCTTTTGAGACACCTCCATGTTCAATGGTGGATTTATAAAACAGGAAGAATGGGCATTTTTTAACCATATAGGTTCCCCAAAGAGACATGGTTAAGATGGGCCTAACAAAGGGTGCCAACCCTTTGCCTGCAGGCCACATGTGGCCCACGATGGCTATGTATGCGGCCCAAAACACAAAATAGTAAATTTACTTAAAATGTTATGCGATTTTTTTGTTTTTGTTAGTGTTTGTGTATTTAATGTGTGGTCCAAGGCAACTCTTCTTCCCGTGTGTCCCAGAGGCACCAAAAGTTTGGATACCCCTGAAGAGAGAAGCTAGTAATTTAGAGCAACATATATTATTTCATCCTTTATTTTCTGAATATTTTAACCAACTAGCTCCTCTTCTGGAACATTTCAGTTTTATAACATTTTCTTCTGAATGAAAATGTCGTGGTTGACTTGTGTATGAATGTTAGGGATATGTTCATTATATGTGTCTCTTAGGATAAAAGCAGGTCAGAATTTAATGCTGAGTTAAGATGATCGATTGCTGAACATTAAAATAGATTGCAGAGCTGTGGTCAGTGTGGCTTTATTGGTTGGAGCACCATCCTGTGAACTGAAAAGTCACAGGTTTGATTCCTGGTCAGGGCACATAACTAGGTTGTGGGTTCAGCCCCTGACCCATGATCCCCAGTCAGGGTGCATAAGGGAGTCATCTGATCAATGACATGATTCTTTCTCACATCAATGTTTCTCTCTCTCTCCCCCCAACCCTTCCTCTCTCTCTAAAATCAATAAATGTACCCTTCAGTGAGGATTTTTTTAAAAAGCTTACAGAATATCATAGCATGTACTTGAACACTGTTGTTAATGTTATCGAATAAATACATAATAGACATAATATATAATAAATATAGTAGACTAAAAATAAAAATGTGAGGGAAGTTTTTCAATAATCAGTTCTTCTAGTCTGAAGATACTTAATATCTGCCACGGATAAGCATCCTAATGTGTTTTAAGCCTAATGTGTCTTCTACCCTTAATTGTAAATGAGTTAAAAAAGAAAGTAAGAATTTTATAAGAACAGTAAGAGATGATTTTGAATAGTCTGTAAGGTCACAACATAAATATATGGAATTAAAAATCACACAAGATTCTAAAAATTTATAGTGCCTAGTTGAATAATTGTAGCTTTTTCAATCTGTGGTGTATAGGGATGGCACTTAAGAACAGTTTTTATGCTTTTTAAAATTTAACGTTTTAAAAATGTAATTTTCAAGCTTTTCCTGTGATCTCTGACCAGATTCCTTGATAAAATCTTCCATTAATGGGTATTTGTTAGCATCACTTCCTCCTTGGTTTTGCTAATTTTGTCAAATTTAGTATTATTTTCTTCTTAAGTTGTCAACAAGAAACTATTTTGCATGGCACATCATGCCAAGAAAAGTTCACTTTATTAAATAAATTCAAGTAACATACGGTATTCTTATTACCTAAGATTTCATATTTTTAAAAAATAAGATGGCGTGTCTACCATTTTATTTTCAAATAGTTAGCTAAAGGCAGCCCTTAGAAACGAAGAGGAAAATACTAAATTCTGAAATGAATAATTTAAATCTCTTTTCTCTTTTATCTAAACATGTGTGTGAGCTATTTTTTCAGTCCTCGAAGAGACCATAGGGACACAAAGTGTTCAAAACAGGAAAAATTCAGTGTTCTTTTTTGTTGCAGAAGCCAGTGCAGGGGAAGGGCCAAGTTGAGTGGGACCTGCAGAAAGCGCTGGGGCCATCACGTGGGACAGGGCAGTAATCCTTCTTCATTATGCCACGGGAAGAACTTGTGGGTAGCGCACACAGATTGTATGTCTTGTTCGTTTAGATACACAATTGGAAAGAGTAAACTAGAATCATCTTTTGAATATCCACACAGGCGTCATGTCTGTGGGCTGAGTGGTTTGGCTATCACAAAACACCCTATTTTCTCTCAGCTCCTGCCTCTCGCTGTTGCAGCCACGCTTGGCTCTGCACCTCCTTTATGAGCGGGTGTTCCACGCCAGAGCCAGGACTCCAGTTTCCGTCCAGCTTCAGAATCCGCAACTCCAGGACTCATATTTTATTCCTCCATTGCCTCCCTTCTGCCTTTTCATTTACAGCCTCAAGTATATTTTTACGAATCCTCTTCCTTTTTTAAAGTTAAAAAAAAAAAAGAAATAGGTAAGCACAGATGCTCCTGCTGTAAGTCCATATGGAAACCCACTTTCTAAATGAGCAAGTTGTAGATCTAGGAAGTGCACTTAGCTGTCTCAAGCTTCCTACACCACCCCCCACCCCCCGGGAATGCGCAGCTGGAGGGGATTCTTAATTCAAAGGAGGAAAGAAGAGGTTGTGTGTGTTGCAATGGAATGATCAATGTAGTCTGTAGGGACATGCAGGAGAAATCTGCAAAACGTTCATCTCCTCCATCCCAAACGGTTTGCCATTCTCCAGTTGTAAGCTTACAGTAGCATTCTAGAGACACATGGAATCTGAGGACCCGTATTTAAAACGAACTTTCTTTTTCTTTCAGAGTTCACAATTTAGAAGCCCCATTTCATCAGAATTGACTCCAAAGGACTATCTGCAGAAACATAAAGTTCTTGATACTCCTTAATCCATAATTTCTATATTTACTTTTAAGAATCCAATTTATTTATACAGATATAAAGTCTTTGAGAGCAGGAACTCTCTTCCTTTTTTATATGCCCTTTAGCATAAACCTGATAATACTGTGAATGTTCATGAATGAATAGATGGGTCAATAAAAAATTATTAGACAAGATATCTGTGAAATCTCATTGGATTCTTTTAATTTATATATTCATACCCTTTTTATAGTTTATAAATGCTTAATTTTAAATCATATAATTTCAAATATATATTACATATAATTTCAAATGTCTATACTATATATATAAAACTTTTTGGACATTATGTAGGCTAATATTTCCTGGAGATGTCTTTAAACCATGACATTGGAACAAAGTTTCAAATGGAATTTTTGCTCATTCCTAGCAGGGTCACACTGGTATTCAAAGGTTGATTCATAAAACACTATTTGCAATAGGTTTTATCTGGTGGGTTCAGAATAAATCTGGGAACAAGGAGAGGGTTGGTAATGATAAAGATTTTTTAGTCAATATTCTTGAAGCAGTTCAGTACCTTGGGAGAAAACAATTTTAAACTTCCAAGAGCTTCTCTGCAGCTGGGAAAGTAAATTCCTATAAAACCTTTTTCACAGTTAACTCCAGAACATGAAGGCTGGCTCTCTGCACTGCACTGACTCATGTCTTACCCAGAGGGACAGATTCCCATCTCTGCTGAGATGTGCCTGCAAGGATTTCCTGTGCACGGAGATGGAATAGCTATTGCCTTTGCTGGCAGTTCTAACCACAGAGCAAGGAGGCTGTATGTCTTTAAGGATTTAGGTTTTCGCCTTTAATTATAGTGGGTTAACCCATGGTCTTCATCATTCCTTTCTCAAAGTTCAAGCATTTGTATACCCACTTTATAATTATTGCCATTTTCACGTACCATTGTAATTTTGATACATTTCATTAAATCAGATCACTTTGTGAATCAATTAACTTAAAAGTAAACTTTATATCACTACTATAAATGGAAAGTCAGTGCCACAGGCCATAGATCAAAGGTAACTATAAAAATACACACAAAGAAAACAAAGCGATGTTATTAATTTCTACTAGGTACTGTCATCTGTCCAAATCTCTGTGCTTGAGGTCTGTTCGCTCTACTTTTTTTTAAGATAAAAACTATTTATAAAGCAATGAAATGTTCACTCTGTTAAATGTAAGATTACCAGTGTCTGAGAAGTTAAAGAATGGGACCACCACTGAGACTTACTCACCTTCACTTAATCAGAATGACCAAAAGAGATAGAAAAGAAGTAAGCTTATATAATGTTATTTAATACAGTCCCACGATGTTCTTTCAAATCATCTTGTTTACTCCATGAAACAATAAGAGTGTGCCTAAAATTCTGGGTCCAAAATGTGTATGGTGAGGCATACACATCTCGGGAAACACTGGTCTACAACAAAGTAAGGATTTCAGCATAGAAACAGAAGTGGCAATAATAAAGTTACTGCGTGTATTTTTCTCATTTCCTGGGATGTTAGCATTATTAGGTAACTAGTTTTGAGTTGCACTGAGACAGATAGGTGGAAGTGTTCATAAATTTAAGATTCAGGAGGTAGGATTACTTATATCTGATTAACTTTAAGATATATATATAAAATAAAATGATTTTATCTTAATTATTTTATATATCTATACTTCAAACTTTTAAAAAATAAATATAGTATCTTTATATAATATGTACTTATTGTACAGAATGCACATGATTATTAAAAGAGTAGCTCTTTACTGAAATGCAGTGTCTATGTTTTTAGGTAATTAGTGACTGTTATTCTTAGTAGGTGTTTTGTTGGAATATTTTGTTGGTATTTATTCCTTTAATTTCAATAGCGATTGGAGATTTTAAAAATATGGCTGTAAGTCCCTGGTAAACATATGTCAGCGGGTTCAGTAAACAAGCTGTTAGATTAAAAAAAACAAAGTGGTTCCGAGTAAGCCAGGCTCTTTGGATTCCAATCCCAGATCTACCACTTAATTATCATGTAACTTTGCTCAAGTTACTCAGTCTTTTTGTGCTATTTTTTCCTTTAATAAGGTAACAACAATAATAATAGGGCCTACCTCATTTGTTTTTCTTAAAGAGTTAATACACGTAATGTGTGTATTACATATAACGGCGTGCAGTAAACATTCAAACACATTAGCTGACATTACTGCAGCTGGTGCTCCTATTCACCATAAATGGCCATTTGCCATAATAGCAGATGAGAAATATGACAGCCTAAAGTGACACGCATCGACACTGAAACCAGAATCATTGTCATCCCATCACTGTCACATTTTAGTCTAAGCAGCGGGCAGTTTAGGCTAAACATAAAAAAATTCCTGGTTTTGAGAATGACCGTCATGCTAGTTCAAGTTTACTTGACGGCATTACATAATATGAAGGGGCTGTTATTCCTCGTAAGGCTGGAGTAATACTCGGCACAGAGAGCTGTCGGCAGCACTGAGCTTTACAACAGCAGCAGGACATCGGAACTTGGAGAGTCTAGTCTGGAGGCGGGCCACCGTGGTGATTAAAAGCTTGTAAAATAAGATCTATGGAGGAAGGCTCAAGAAATTTGGATTGTTTACCCTGGAGAAGAGAAGACTTAAGGGTGATTTAGTGCTGTTATTGAAGCATAAGAGGGTTCTTTTTCAGAGCCTCATGGTAAGCTCTTCTGTAGTCCTGAGTCCAAACAGGAGGAGGTGGGCTGACAGTCCTGCACAAAGGGTTTAGGGTAGGTAAGAAAAGCTTTTTAACGGGGGCTTTTTTTTTTTTTTTTTAATAATCTGAACGGAAGGCTGTGGGAGTTTTTTCTACAGGTTTTAATAATCATCGTCTAGAATGGTTAGGTCAGGTCCTGCGTGAGGCATGGGGGTGGGATACGTCGCTGGAGAAGGCACCCTCTGCAAATCAGTAAAGGGCTGGCCCAGTGACGCTCAGAAATTGCTCCTGTAGTAAGATAACAACTCTTTTCCATCAGAAAGAATGAAATGAGACCCAAATAGTGAAACCCACAAAGGAGGTCTGAAACCCAGGCTTATTAAGTAGAAACACAAACGTATCAGTCCTGGGGACTGTGGCTCTCAGTTCAAGCCATGGCTTACGGTGTGTTCCCCTGGACCCTTCTATTAGCTTTCCCTGTTGTAAATCTAGAAATTTTAGAATATTTAACAAGTTTTCACTGAACAGCCTCTATGTGGCAGTAACTGCACTAAGTTCTAAGGGTTTTGATAAAACCAATAAGATGCACTCTTTGCCTTCAGGAAGCTCAGACTCTAAGTAGGTAAGACAGCACGTAAAGGACAGTGGCAGTGCAGTATAGCGTTGTTGCCTTACAAGCATTTCGCTCTGGGACCCTGGAGCACAGTGCCTAACTGGGCCTTGCTGTCAGGGACATTTCCAGTGGATGTGGTCCTTATGGTAAATCTTAAAAGATGAGTAGAAGCTACCAGATGGACTTAACAACAAAGGAACAACACTGAAGGAGATTCCAGGCATTAAGGAGCGGCAGACACACAGGCAGGAAGGTATAGGGAAGAATGCATTGGTTAAGTGGGTGACTATGTGTCTAGAACCACTCTGTTAGTACAGCAGCCTCTAACCACATGTGGCCAGTGAGCACTTGAAATGTGGTATCTAAATTAAGATGTGCTTTAAGTGTAACATACACACAGATTTCAAAGACTTAGTACAAGAAAGAATATATTTCACTAAATTTTTAAATTTATTACGTGTTGAAATAACAATATTTTAGATATATTGAGTTAAAGTATGTCACTAAAACTCATTTCACCCATTTCCTTTTACTTTTTTTTAATGTGGTTAGTAGAAAAATTTAAATTACACATATGGCTCACATTGGTGGTTTGCATTATATTTCTGTTGGAATTGCCTGGTCTAGAATATAAGGTTTGGGAAGAAGTAAGGAAAGTGGTGGGACATGAAGCTGGAGATGTATTCATGAATCAGATTATTGAAGAGCAGTAGGCTTAGAATTTTTTTTTTACCATTTCCTATAGTCCAAAATATTTACTACACTGTGACCTATTAGATATATAAATGCATACATATACAAACACACATACATAGGGAAACATGAAAAAACTGAAAAAGTTCACAAGCTTACCCTTCTGTGTTGCCGTGCACTCTGATATTATCTGTTCTGTCCTACTTCATCTTCTTTTAATGCTGGTTGAAACCTATTAAATTGATTTCAAAATCCACAAATGGGCCATAATTTACAGTTGAAACCACACTGAAATACAATCTTATCCATTAATCTGGGTTTTATCCTTTAGTTACTAAAATATTTTTTCTCACTATTGTGATAGTTTTGGATTTATCTTTCTAATATGTCCGTATGTATAGGGCGTATTGGTTAGAAGTGAAGGAATGACCAGAATGCAGACACCGATCTTCCGTGAGCAGGATCAGGAGGCTCTAAACCACGGCCATGGCATTGGTGGTGAAGAGAAGAGAATCAGTAAAAAGGCGGGAAAGAGAAGGAGAAAGCTGCTTAGAGGTATATTAATTTGGGATTTGGTGAGTAATTGGATGTGGGAGAGGAGAGCATAGGAGTCTACAGGCGAGTCTTTGGTTTCTGGTTTTGAGTAACGAGATGTAGGTGGTGCCATTTGCGGGGATGAGGAATGTTGATGGAGCCAGTTTGGGGAAGGTGAGCAGTTCAGGTTTAGAAATACTGATTGCAGATGTCTACTTGACATCTAGAGTAAACCGTTGAGCAAAATCATCAATGTTTAGCTTACATATGAGACTGCAAATATAAATGGAATGACCCAAGGAGAGCATGTGGAGTGAAAAAAGACGAGGGGAGAGGACTGAATTCTGAAAAATATAAACACGTGAAATGTCGGAAGAGCCATCAAAAGGCCAGGGCAGGAAGCATGGTCCAGTAAAGCCAAGGAGGAGAGAGTATCGAGAAGGACTGTAGAGGGAGTCATTCTGCAGAATGGCCAGTGTTCGGAAAGGCTGGCCTGACTTGGTCTAGGAAGCCATTGATAAGAAATGCTCCCGTGGAGGCACAGCAGGGCCTTACAGTTGGTTGAAAAATTAAATGAAAAGAAGAGACATGATAGACTCTTATGTAGCTTTTCAAGAATTTTGGCTGGGGAGGGAATTTGAGATTAAGAAAGGAGAAGAGAGAGTAGGGAATAAGCATGCATGAATAAACAAAAGAGCAGAGAAGGTGGAAGATGCAATGTTGAGCAAGTATTTTGGCCATTATTATTATTATTATTTTTTAAGAAGGGAAAGATTCGTGTATTTTTCTAAGCTGAGCTAAATGAGCCTGTGGAGAAGGAGAATTTGAAGATCAATCATGGGAGAGGATAATGAAGCAAAGCCCCTCAGGAGAGAGGGGTCTTACTGTAAATTAAGCAATGGAATTCCTATAGCTAAATGAAGAGTGAAGGCAGGGCTAGATAGCAAAAAATGAGAATGGGATGTTTGTGGGGATATGTGATGGGTTGCTGGGCAGAATAGAAGGACCTCGCCCCCACCCTCGGGATCAGACACTCTGAGAACAGTAGTGGTATTCAATACCTAGATGTACCTTTCCTCATGGGACTCATAGCCCAGATTCAGGGGGAGAGAAGAAATGTGGTGGGTTGATTCAGAATGAGAGTCATGTCAGAGCTGTAGCACCTAAGTTAGGGCAAAAAGGAAAGCAAAGCAAGGACAGAGATGAGGGGGTAAAGGGACTAAGGATATTACTGAGGTCAAAGATCAAGTCTATTTAGCCCTGGCCATTGTGGCTCAGTTGGTAGGAGTGTCATCCCATAACTGGGATGACATCACAAAGGGTTGTGGGTTCAATTCCCAGTCCAGGCACGCATGATAGGAGGCAAGAAATCTATGCTTCTCTCACATCAATGTTTCTCTCTCTCTTTCACTTTCTCCCTCTCTCCCACCCCCATTCGTCTCTCTCTCTAAAAGCAATGAAAAAAAAGAGTCCAGGTATATTTAGAATAAAAGAGGAAGAGAACAGAATGGACAGGAGATTGTAGTCAGGGTTTAAGGTTTTAAGATCCATTTGGTGAGATAGCAGCTTTATGGAGAATGGCATGTAATCAAGTTGATACTCCCATAAAAACAAATGAGCAGGGTATAGAACTATAGGTTTCTATTTTTTTTTTTTTTTTTTGCTGTTGGATGTTATCAGGCCTATATTTAAAAATCTGGTGACTCTAGAGATGTGAGCACTTTAGAATTTATTTGGATAACGAAAAATGTGAATGTATGTCTGTGTCTGTCTGTCTGTGTGCTTCTCATTTTGTCCACATACTTGGAATGAAAGGAATTCCTGCCCAACGTAAAAGACCTCTGTGGTGAAGACATAATGAACTGTAGTTCAGGATTAATTTAAAAGATGAGTAATTGATTGTGTTATTTTTATAAATTCTCAAAAATGACAAGTACATTGTAAATTATTAGAATACAATAAGAATGCATGGAACGTTAATATACTCAGAGAGCAGTAATGATAAACCTAGTGGCAGGTACAATTTGTCAATCGCATTCTAATTTTATTCGTTCACCTGGCAGAGCACAGATGAACACGCACAGGGAGTTTTGCCAAGACGTTTTCTATATCTGAGTGTTTCCTCGGAAGTAGGTCACTGTCACATGCATGTGCCCATACGTCAGAGTGCAGCCAGTGAATTCCTTGCTACACTCTGTGCTCTAGGATCGCTCCCTCAGGGAGCTTGGGAGTCAGTGCTGGGGAGCTCTGGGGAGGGCGCTGAACAGCAAGACTCGTCAGCTTCACTTCCTGTGTGCTCTTGCTAGGACACGATCCTCAACCTTATTCCCATGTGAGAAAAAAAGAAACAAACAAACAAATAAACAGAAACCTCTGGGTTCTGTTTTATTGTAGAACAATCTTAACAGCTCCAAGTCCTGGACAGTGCCAGAAGCTTCGTAAGCCTCTTAACTATTCTGGCAACTGTTAGATGGAGAACATTGCCCTTCACGTTGCCAAGCTTGTGTTTTCGGGGTGGTCCAAAGCCATGGCCTTGGGGATCTCAGTTTTGGTCTGTTTTTGTCATTTTTTCTTGATTTTTCAGGGAAATGATAGTTGCAAAAGCAAAAAAAAAAAAAAAAGAGGGACTCAATGAAGGGTTACCTGAGTATTTTTCATTTTTTACAATGGCAACCGGTGGGTTTTATGTTTCTTATTACTGTTGTGCAAAGCAGGATTTCATGTGATAGTCACTTCGCTGAATTTGCAACAACAGGGATACAATAAACATGACCCTAAAATGTGAGTTGCAATAGAGCAACTTAAGCCTGGAGTGTTACACTGTTAGATAATCTGCCCAAATCTTGTAGAGAAGTTCCTGGATTTGTATTTGAGGAGCTAAATCCTACAGATCTTGGCCCATTCTTCAAAACTAACAGTTGGCTAGTATGCCACTTAAGCTGTGTAAAATAATTCAGCTAGAGTATATTTTGTTTTTGTTTGTAAAGTGAAGAATGTTATTTTCTACCATACAAATAATAAGCCTTAAACACTGGTCATCAAGTGGATCCCTCAGAGTCAACATTGCTCAGACAGGAAAAAATAAAAATCTTAGACCACCTGTATTTTCATCCAGACATTTGTGTAAAGTCCACTTCCCTTTGAAAGGTTGGTAGCTATTAGGCTGACAATTTTCAGTGCCTACTGAGGGCTGAGAAGGTTAACGAATAGAGCAGCCCCCCAGTTCAGTCCTCTGGCTTAGACAATATCCTTTCTCTTTTCTAAAGACAAAGGAATATTTTTCCTTTCTAGGACAAAATATGTCTGTTATCCATTTGCAACTTTGGGCCAACAGGAAGGGTATTTTTGTGTGCTGTTCAGTTCAGTGTTTGCTCCCTGCGTAGGGACAGAGATAAAGAAGGTGATGTGCTGATTATTGCCCCCTAGGTGGATTAGTAGAGTTGTCAGCACAGTCATTGTTATCCTCATCAGTGAAGTGTGCTTAAGTTCATTACATTATAGGAGGCAGGGAATAGGCAAACCTTGCCTGTTACCATATGGTTTTCTTTTTTCTAAATTCTCAGATTCCTTGGAATCCATGGATTAAATATACTCATTCTCAATATCTTAAAGGTAACCCCCCAAAGTCTGTGACAAACAGGAATTCAGAACTTGAGTTTCTGCCTTGTGTGGAGAAGGGTGACTCAGTCCAGTGGGCTCCCAGACTGATGAACATTCTCATCCCCACTGGTTTTCCTACCTTCTAATTGGTCACATGAAGTCTTTTTGAAGAACTCCATTATAAATCAATCTAGGTGATATTCGTCGAACCGATAAGATCTAAAGGGCTCACATGTACTTTTCATTGGTATTTTGCACATTTGCAAAGGAAATTACATGCCACAGTGGTATTTGCAATCAGAGTGTTGTCGTGTCCCAAAGCAGCACAGTTCTGAAGAATACAGTTGTCTTTTTCCTGAGTAAAAAAAAAGGAATACTTCATCCATAACTAAATTACGCAGTTGTATTTTGAAAATACGCGTGCATTTTTTGATACACATGGGACTATACTGAGATGAGACACAAAATGGTATACGTTCAAAAGCCCTACCAAGGACTTAAAAATAATGGGTGCCGATTCCCACTAAGTGAGTCGTCTTAAGGAAGTCATTTAGCTTCTAGAGTCTGGTTGTGTCATTTGCTAAATAAGGTCATCTTAGTTATAACTTCAGGATATACTTGGCGACTAGGAATTCCACATCAGGACCCTCAAGCCCTATTTTAGGAGAGTGCTCTAAGAGGTGGCTTTGCACAGGAGTGAGCACCACCCTGTTTTATGCTTGGCTCATAAAACTCTGAATTTCTTGCATTAAAAAGGGAGAGTGTGTAGGAAGAAGAAGGCTCTTTTATTTTTTAGTGACTGGTATAAGTTTTTAGGTTCCTTTCTCATTTTTTTGGAGCATCTCAGAATTCCCTAAACTTTGAGCATTGGGGTCAAGAGATTAAAAATGCAGCCCCTCCGCTCTAGTGCAGGTCCAAGGTGCCCACCATCTGACCCATGCCACATGTGGTGTTCTATTGAGAGGCAACTTGGGTTTCCTTTCAGGTTAGTAAACATCTTCTGGAGTGTCTAGGGTCATTTCCTTTTATAAAACCATAAACACAGTGCAGGAAGCACCATCCAGGATGTCCATGGGCTGCCAGAGAATGTGATGCTTGGGGTGGAGAGGCTTGAAAATAGATGTGACATAAGCAGAGAAACAAAGAGGAGAGCGCTCACCAGCAGTTGTAGGTGTGGGGGAAGGGTGCTGTTGGCCCTTTGGAGGCCATGTCTCATGCGCTGCCCTTGACCCCGCGTGCTCTGGGGTTCGTCCCTGGGCTCTGACGGTTCCTCCTCCGCTGCTTGCATTGCACAAGGCTCAGAAATCCCTCAGGCTCTCCGGGGGTCTACTCTGTTTTCACAAGAAAGGTTCAAAGTGGCAATTAGCTTCTTTTCTCTGTAAGCCTTCTTTTGCCTCTTACTTTGGTCATTTTCTCTTTTTTTGGCAAATTTATTTATTTCTCCATTTTGTGGACTCCTTTTTGTGTTCTCCACCTTCAGAGAGGGATACTATTCAGCCTGGCAGAACAAATTTCTTTGAAATGAATGTACATTCCTTACTTCCCTCCCACCCTCCCTCCCATCCCTCCCTGACTTCCTTCCTTTGTAGAAGTTCTGTGGAACAAAAATGTACTTCCCTCTGAGCCCTGATCCAAATGTCTTTACTATGGTAGTAGTTGACATCTGTATCATTTCTTACTTATTCTAATGAAAATATTGCAATAGCTGTTACTAAACATTAAATAAAACTCTAACATGAAGAAGTTCATCTGGTACCCTGGTATGCATTAAAAAAAAAAAAAAAACCCACCAAAGAAAACCTGCACCCAATCTGAGGTCATGGTCAATGTCCAAAAGTTTTATTTGATGCAAAAAACCGTGATAGTTCAACCTGCATGGGAGCCAGTGAGGATCTGGAGCCCATTCCACCCTAACCTTATCCCTCTCAAACCGTGGAGTTTAATTACTGTATAATAAAACTGGTTTAATGTGTGTAGTTTGAAGAAGTCAGTTTTAATATAAAGATTTTATAAAGGTCAACTGTTATATTACTTTATAGCCCACCAAAATCATGCAGTTTTGGCATATACACTGACTGATTGCATTGATTATTTAAGAAGGAAAATAGTTTTGTATCTAAAATCCTAGCCAATATCAGAAAATGGAGTAGAGGAAAAGAGCAACATCGTGGCCCTGAGCCCCCCGGGGAGGCCTCTGTGACCTCACCAGGAGGTCATGGCTCTCTGGGGCTGACCCGGCCTGGGAGGCGGCTCCAAGCTGAGAGCTGAGCTAATGTGAGAAGTTCCTGCTAAGGGTATCCTGTGCATATAAAAGGTGCTGATGGAATATTTATTGATCAAGCTATTAATTAAATCTGAAGAGGCCTAAACCGGCACTCAATCCATCTGAATTCCAAGGGAAGTAGTATAACATTTACACAAATAAACTGACCTAAGTTATGAGCAAATAAAAATGTTGCACAATGTAAACATCACCTCGAGTTGAATCCCCAATTCAAGTATCAGGATATTAGTTTTTCTCTTTTATTAGGTTTTATTTAAGTGCCTTCAAGACAAAGCCTGTTCTTGTGGTTTGGCCTTTTATTTATATGTTTCCCCTTTCTTTGTGTGGATGGCCGAGTCCTAATAAAGTCGTTGCTTAAGGTAGAAAACACCTGGAATATTTTATAAAATTTAGGCCATGGCCATGTTGATGTGCTACCAGACTAATATATTATTCTGTGCATATAACTGATAACCTTCTGCAGCCTGGTATTGGATGGACACAGGTAAACAACGCTGACACGGTGCATATCTTTAAAGGGCTTAAAACTTGTAGAAAAAGATGAGTAGATATACGCAGGCATGATGACAAGTGGTTATAAGTGCTATGACAGAAATGATGAGGACACAGTGATAAAAATTAGGGCCTAGTTGCAGGTGATCAGGAAAGGCCTGATCTGAGGAGCTAAGAGTTAGGCTGAGTCTTGTAAAAGAGTCGGAAGTAGCCCACGTTTGGATTTAAGTGCTTTGATGTATGTTCCAGCGAGAGAACAGAACATTTACAGGACTCTAATAGGCATGTATAGGCAACTAAGGTTGGCAGCCTGGCAGTATCACATGAGCAAGGATCTGGAGTTGATGGCTGGGCGATGGAATTTTGTTGAAGGAATTGGGTGCCTTTATGTGTGTGGAGAGGGCCTGGAGAGGATACGTACGTTGTTGAACATCACTCTTGATAATGTGTGGAGTAGGAGCAGGCAGAGGACAGGAGGAGAATACGGGGGTAGCGAGTAAGCTTTTGCACTAGTCCAGGTGAACTATTCGATGACAGTGCTGATGGCGATGAGTGGTCATGGTGGTTGGGGGGTGGGGGGGTGGAAAGGGGAATGGATTAGGAAGGACAAATTTCCAGTTATAAAAATAGTCACGGGATGTGAAGTGTACAGCATAGGGAATGTAGTCAATTATATTATGCTAAGTATCTACGGCGTCAGATAGATACTAGACTCATCACTTCATAGGTTATACCAATGACTAATCTCTATGTCGTATACCTGAAACTAACACTGTGTATCAACTGTAATTGAACAATAAAAATATTAACAAAAAAGGTATACTTGGAAAACATTTGATAGATTAGCTACGGGAGATGAAGAAAAGAGAGAAATGCAGAATGACTTCCAGTTTCCTGGTATATTTAAATGGCGGTGACATTTACTGATACGGGCCGTGTGAAAGGGAAGCAGCCTAGGGGGAGGAGGAGGGTGGAGAATCAGTGGTCTATTTTGGACAAGTGGAATTTCACAGGCCCGTGAACTGTCCACATGGAGGTATAAAATGAGTGGTTGCATATTGAAGTCAACTTTGCAGGAGAAATTTGGGATAAATGTTGTAGCTATAAATATGCAGATGGTATTTAAAACCACGGAGAGAAAGAGAGAGCAAAGAACAAAGACACAAAGGCCCAGAGGCAAGCCCTGGGCTCTTTCACATTAAAAGGTCAAGTAGGAGAGGGGGAGGTTGCAAAGGAGACCGAGAAGCAGCAGCCAGAGAGTGAGGAGAACTGAAAGAGAGTGATATGATGCAAGTCAAGAGTAAAAAGTGTTTTGAGATTAGAGAGGGAATGGCAATAGTGTGATAATGAGTCTCATGACTGAAAAAAAATCCCTTGGATTTAGTATTATGAAGTCAGTCACCGGGGACCTTGTCGAGTGGTTTCAAAGAAGGAAACGGTGGTCAGAAGCCAGAGGGGAGGGGCTGAGGAGTAAATGGGTGGTGGGGAAGGGTAGACATCAAGTAAATGCTACTTTTGTGAGAAGACAAATTATGAAGAAAAGCCAAGAAATGAAAACAAAAATAGCTGAGAAGTAATAAGAGACCTAGGGAGGATTTTAAACATGGGTTTGCCTTTAGTAGGTAAGTGGATGAATAAACAGTGGTACATCCAGACAATGGAATATTATTAAACACCAGAAAGAAATGAGCTATCAAGACATGGAAAGACTTAGAGGAACCTTAAAGGAATATTACTAAATGAAAGAAGCCAAAATCTAAGAAGGCTACATTCTGGAAAAGCCAAAATCACGGAGACAGTAAAAAGATCAGTGGTTTCAGGATAGGGGATTTCAGTGCTGACGTGAAGCTATAAGGGATCCGTAGAGCCCCTTCCTTTGGTGGCGGGGACTAGGCTCAGCATTCCAGCAGTTCCCACTAAACAAACCCTCTCCTTACAATGCATTCTCAGTCTTCTACTACCACCCTCAGAGATGGAGGGTTCTTTAAATATCATGAAATCACTTTCATTCTCTTCTTTGAAAATTTGCATTCTGGGTAACACTTCACTTTTGAATTTTCAGTACTATCATTTCCTGGTACCTCAAGTTAAAGTTCCAATTTTATATCCTTTTAACCTATGTGTACAATGTGTTAAGTGGGCCTTGGTACATAACTGAGGATCACTGTGATGTAGAGCATCCAGATTTAGATTTTTTAGGCAAGTAGTATAGGCACATGAGAGCTGGGTGTTCCCCAAGGGATGACTTTACGGGAGGAGCTTAGGATCCCAGCTGGACAACAGGAATAACTGAACTCAGGAGAGAGCTGCTGGGTTGTCAGGAAGTGGATGCATTAAAGGTCACAATGAGGTTGGAGAACATTGTGGTGGACCTGACCAGATAAGCTAGTTAGAGAGGAGGCGGTGGTTAGAAGGGGTTGTTTATTGTTGATGGTACGGGTCAAAGGATGACCATAGGAGGCATGGCAGAGACAGAATGGAGAAAAAGGTTGTCAAGTAATGAGAAGCCAGAGTGATGGATGGCTCGTCTTCAGACTGCTGCAGTCTGTGATTGCTGTGTTGGAAGTAGGTGGGAAGACTGGGCTAGAAGTAAATGTCCTGAGTGAAAAGGGACAGTGGCCACAAAGTTGGTAGAAATATCAAAGAGGTGTGGGGTGGAGGGTAAACTATTTACATGTTGTGAGGTTCCAAGGAGAGCTGGTTTTTGTAAGGCCAAAGGGGAGGAATGATAGAAGTGAAAAAAGGGGTGCTAAGAAGATGCCAAGATGCCTCTGAAGAAGAATTTTAAGATGCTATTATGCATTACAAATTGCGAAATGAGTACACAAAACAAGAGAGAAGAGTCCACTGTAGCAGAAAGGGCCTAGACATAGCCAGGAAACCAGATTAGTACTAATAATGCTGTTTCCGCCAATAACTGGCTGGGTGTGACCTGGGGCAGGTCACTTAACCCTGCATGCCCAGACCTTACACTGAAATAACAGCCTACAAAGCCTTTTCATAGTCAAGTTTGTTACCACTTTGTAAGGATAACTACCCTATGAGTTAGAGTTTATTTTCCCCTTTTTATAATTAGGAAATTAAGGTGCTGAAGCATGAACTGATTTACCAAAAAGGTGGGGTTAGACTTGAATGTAGATATTTCGGTTCCAAGTCATGTGCCGCCCATCTCTGTTCTATGGCCTTTCTGTCATCTTTCACTCCAGACCCAGAAACACCCATCTGGATTAGGAAAACTTGTCTTTGGGTAAAAAAAAAAAATTATACTGTTAGCTCTACAACATTTTTAACTGGTTTAAAAATACTTATTAATATTTACTGTATTTGTGAGTCAGTCTTTTCATATTAATGATTTACCTGGTGATATAATACCTATGTTTAAACAAAAAGAAATCTTGTGCCTTACACACATAGATTACTTGATATCTTGAATTTACCACTCTCCTTGAAAAAAGGGAACTTTGTACAACTTGTTCATATTTCTGCAGCTTACAACTTCGAGCAAAGACTTTGGGAAGTCTAGTCTCTCAGAATTACGTGGGCAGAGAATTAATATGATCCCAGAGCGGAAGCTGCTCTTCTACTTCTGAGGAGTCCTGAGATGCCAGCCAACCTAGTGCTCATGGCTGCTGTTTGGTCAAAATATATTTACTACTGTTTTTTCCATGTTTCGTTATGCTTTGTTGTGAAAAGAGTATCTTTTTTTTTTTCAAGCTTGTAACATGAATAATTCCTTTCCATTTTTTTCTGCCTTATATTACTCTCACTTTATAAAACATTCCCAATCTTCAAGAACAGTTAACCATCCCACAGCTGACCCTGCACACAACAGCACTCAGTAGTCCCATTAAACGTTTAACAAGGCTTCATGGAAACTGTATGCAGGTGGATCAGAGCAAAGCTCTTTAAAATCAGTATATCCGAATGACACATTTTTGCATATTTTCTCAGAGCCAGTGCATTTGTCATTGGATCAAGCTCATCTTTTTAAAGTAACTAAAATAGGAAATAGAATTAAAAAATGAGAAAATGACTTTCTCATTTTGTTTCTGTCACTCCCAAGCTGAAGAACGAAAGTCAAATTCCTGATTTTTGTTTATTTGTGTTTTTCATGTAGTTTTACTAATCTTGTTTTTTTAAATTATGAAACAAGTTTATTTAAGTGGTATCTTCATTTTGAACCAGTTGTTTTAGTGCAGTGAAGAAAAACTATACATCTGTGAAAATACAAGAGTGTACTTGTCATGGATAAACTTTAAACTCTGGATGCACTTACTACATAAGCATAAGGTTAAGGTTATTGAAGAGTTTATTATATGATAAAGGTTATAAATGAATAACTTAATATAGGTTAAGCTGCTTTTACTTCCTTATGATATGTTACTCTTTCAAAATATATTCATTGGAGAATTTTGAAACAAAAACATAACGTGAGTAAGCACATTTTCAATTTTAGTTATTTTAATGTTGAAATTAAATTCACATTTTTTAGGACAGCAGGCTTATATTAAGGGCATGCAAATGCCTTTATTATGTCAAATAACATATAAAGAATAAAGAGGATAAAACCAAATATGTGCTCGCTGTAAATTTTGAAGAAGTGGAAAATGTATACATACTAAAGGCGGAGATTTGCATTTTGATTAATTCTGTATGCCTAGGTTAACCCCCCATTTTTAGCTTCATAAGTACACCTAAGACACACACTAGCCTTCACGTGTCCACTCTTTAAGCGCCCCCCAGAGCAGATGATCCCCAGAATTCTCTGTGCCTCCTTGTCCCTGCAAGCTCTCCTGCTGTGGACTCAAACAGATGCTGGGCTGGGTTTTCCAATGTCCCTCTGCTAGCGGAGGCTAAGGAGGTGGCAGAAGGAGGAGAAGTGGAGAAAGGGAAGAGAGAGAGAAGGAAGAAGAAGAGCTTAAAGGAGCAAGGAAGAGTGTCAGACGTCCATTATCTAAAAATCCTTCAATGACTGAGGACATGAGAAAATTGTGGTAACAATGGTAGAAGAGCCCATAATTAGGAGTGAAAACCAATGCAACCAGTTGTAAAGGAAAATGATATGTCATGACGTATATTACCAAACTTGGACTCTGATAAAATCAATTACTAAGTCAAATATTATTAGTTAAGGGTTGAATAAATTGAGAAATTAAGTGCACATCTTTACTGCAGTCATGGTTTATACAGACAGGTATACATAACATAAGACTCGAGACCCATAAAAAAGCATTTTTAGGGGGGACTTGGGGCCAAATATGAAATTTGTATTTTTGAATTCAACTACTATTCAAGTCAACATGTGAAGTCCTTAGAGCCACTGAGACAGTGATAGTCTGAGGAGCCCGTGAGAATTGGAAAGACAGTGGCAAGTGTAGGTTCAGGCGTTTAAAAGCAGATTTTCCTTGTGTCACTTTAAGTCTCAAGGTAAGAACTCTGTAACACTGAAATGATATCTTAAGATACTCATCTAACACTCTCTAAAGTCATTGAAGAGGAAAGTTATTGTGCTAGGACATTTTTCAGTGCCAGTGAGACAAGGCTTTTCTGGATAAAAATGCCCATAAGCTTCACTATGGCATACATCACCCAAGAAAAATCTATGTCTGGTTTTAATGTTGATATTTAGCCTTTGGCTTGGTTCAAATGCTGTAGGTAATTTCAGGCTTAAATCCTCACTTGTGTAAAGCTCTGAAAATCTCACAGCACTTAAGAGTTATATGAAAGACAGACCTGCAGTCATCTGGAATTCTCATTTTAAACCTGGTGCAACCAGGGCTCTTTATGAGAATCAGTTTGCTGTTTTGTGCCTGCTATTTAGAATTGTGTGAATAACCTTGTCCATAAGACATTCATTTGAAACCATGTTTCTGGATATTTGGAATAACTTGTAAATATTTCCCTGACATTACAGTTAGCTTCTCCCCCCACTCCCAATACAACATTCTTGCTCTAGCCCTAATATATGGATCGTTTATTCCTCATTTGCAGTGTTCACTACCTTAGACAGTGGTTCTGAATTCTCTGTACTCAGAGAATGCTGGGTGGGAGTCAGTAAAAATGAAATAATGCACTCTGAAAATTAAGGGACACCAATTCACGTATTTACCATGGAAAAATACATCCTCCCGATTCCTAAGGAGACGACTCCTCCCCTCCCATTTCCCATGCGTACCTCCCCCACCCCCACTTCCCTGACCATTTCACAGAGTGAGTTCCAATATTTTACTTTTGCTAATCCTAATGGTTTTTTATTGTTGTTTGTTCATCTTTTGATGATAGCCATTCTGACAGGTGTGATGTGATATTTTACTGTGTTTTTATAATGAATGTGTCAGGATTACATTGGTTAATTAAATAGGCATCAACTGTACAATTCTATAATATACCATCTGTACATTGCATTGTGTTCACCACCTATTGTCTATTCTCCTACCACCATTTATCTCCCCTTTACCCTTTTCTACCACCCCCCTCCCCCTTTCCTCTGGTAATCACCATACTGTTTGGTTTTCTTTTCTTTTTTTTTTTTTGCTTAATCCCTTCAGTTATTTCACCAAGCCCCAGCCCCACCTCCATTCCCACCCCTACCCACATGGACATCTGTCAGTTTGTTCACTGTAACCAGGAGTCTGTTTCTACTTTATTTATTTTGTTTATTGGATTCAACATATGAGTGAAATCATATGGTATTTGTCTTTCTCTGACTGGTTTATTTCATTTAGCTTAATACCCTCTAGGCCCATCATGCTGCCATGAAATGTAAGATTTCCTTCTTTTTTATGGCTGAGTAGTATTCTGTTCTGTAATCCACTCATCTGCTGATGAGTGCATAGGCTGCTTCCAAATTTTAGCTATTGTATATAGCTCTGCAATGAATATATTCTTTCGAATCAGTGTTTTGAGTTTCTTTGGATATATTCTCAGAAGTGGAATTGCTGGGTCATAAGGCAATTCCATTTTTAAAATTTTGAGGAAACTCCATACTGTTTTCCACAGTGACTGCACCAACCTGCATTCCCACCAACAGTGCACAAAGGTTTCCTTTTCTCCGCATCCTTCCAACACTTGTTTTTTGTTGATTTATTAATGATAACCATTGTGACAGGTGTGAGGTGATATCTCATCATGGTTTTAATTTGCATTTCTCTGATGATTAGTGATGTTGAACATTTTTTCATACATCTCTTGGCCATCTGTATGTCCTCTTTGGAGAAGTGTCTATTCAGGTCCCTTGCCCATTTTTAAATTGGGGTTTTTGTTTTTGTTTTTGTTTTTTTTTGGTGTTGAGTTTTATAAGTTCTTTATAAAATTTGGATATTACCCCTTATCAGATGTGTCATTAGTAAATATGTTCTCCCATTCAATTGATGGTTTCCTTTGCTGTGCAATACTCTTTAGTTTCATGTAGTCCTATTTGTTTATTTTTCTTTGATTTCCCTTGCCCCAGGAGTTATATATATAAAATATATATATAGCTATGAGAAATGTCTGGGAATTTACTGCCTATGTTTTCTTCTAGAATTTTTTGGTTTCAAGCCTTACATTTAAGTCTTTAATCCATTTTGAGTTTATTCTTGTTTATGGCGTAAGGAGGTGGTCTAGTTTCATTTTTCTGCATGTATTTGTCCAGTTTTCTCAACATTATTTATTGAATACACTCTCTTTATCCCATTGTATGTCTTGCCTGCTTTGTGAAATATTACTTGACCATAAAGGCTTGGGTTTATTTCTGGGCTCTCTGTTCTGTTCCATTGATCTGTATGCCTCTTCTTATACCAGTGGCAGTCTGTTTCTATTATAATAGTCTTGTGATATAGTTTGATATCAGGTAGTGTGATATCTCTACCCGACAGTGTTCTTTTTTCTCAAGATTGCTGATGCTATTTGGAGTCTTTTGTCATTTCATATAAATATTTGGAATATTTGTTCTAGTTCTGTGAAATATGCCATTGATGTCTTGATAAGAATAGCACCGAATCTATAGATTGCTTTGGGTAGTATGGACATTTTAATTATGTTAATTTTTCCTACCCATAAACACAGCACACACTTCCATTTATTTGTATCTTCCTGAGTTTCTTTCTTTAGCATCTTATAATTTTCCAAGTACAACTGTTTACATCCTTGGTTAAACTTATTCCTAAGCACCTTATTATTATTATTATTTGCATCTGTAAATGGGATTGCTTTCTTAGTTTCTCTTCCTGATAGGTCATTATTGGTATATAAAAATGCCACTGATTTCTGAATATTAATTTTGTATGCTGCTACTTTACTGACTTCCTTTATCAGTTCTAGGAATTTTTTTGATGGAGTGTTTAGGGTTTTCTATATACAGTATCATGTCATCTGCAAAAAAATGACAATTTTACTTCTTCCTTTCTAATTCAGATGCCTTTTCTTTCTTTTTCTTGTCTGACTGCTACGGCTAGAACTTCCAGTACTATGTTGAATAAGAGTGGTGAGAATAGACATCTCCGTGTTATTCCTGATCTTAAGGAAAACACTTCTAGTTTTTGCCCATTGAGTATGATATTGGTGTTGGGTTTGTCATATATAGCCTTTATTATGTTGAGATATATTCCCTCTATTCCCACTTTGCTGAGACTTATCTGACAACACTACTACTCATACAGGTTAGTTGAGTGTGGTCACGTTTTTGTAGTCAGATCAGGAGTTGGTGATGAGATTCTCCTAGCTTCTCATTGGTGTTCAGCTCGTAAACACATCAAAACTAGGAAGAAAACTGGATAGTTACAATGTACAGCTCAAGCTGCCTTCCTCACTCACTTATCTCACTCTCCTTTTCTCCCTATTCCTGCCTTTCTTTCTTCCTTCCAAGTGCCAACACTATTCTAGGTGTTGGAGACACAGGAGTGAATAAAACATACAAGAACCTTTGCCATCGTGTAACTTACATTATCATGGGGTGAGGCAGACATATGCACAAGTAAAATATGTATCTTTTCAGGGGATGATAAAATAAAAATTAAGCAGGCAAGGGGGACAGGGAGTGAAGGGAGAAGAGGACTGCAGTTTTAAATTGGGTAGTTCCCTAAGTGTCTACTAATAAGCTGACATTTGAGCAAACCATGACGGTATCTGGAGGAAGAGTATTCAAAGCTGGAGGAGCAGCTCCAGCCCCTGTGCTGAGCTGGATGCATGCTGATGTGTTTGAGGAAGGGCAAGGAGGTGATGAGACTGGAGTGGGAGGAGAGGAACTTAATAAGAAATATGCTGAGGTAGGGGCCAGGGTATATAGGACCTTGTAGACTTTGTTTTTACTCTGAATAACTTGGGAGCCCTCCGGAAACTATAGAAGAACTATTGCCCAGACTGCCTGGGTTTGAATCTCAGCTTTGCCGCTTACTAGCTGTGTGACCCTGGGCACAATACTCAACCTTTCTTGACCTCAATTGCCTTCTCTGAAAGTAAGAACGATAATAGTACCTTCTTCATAGAGGTGTGATGATGAAATGAGTTGATATAAATAAAACACTTTGCATAGTCCCTGATATATCATATGCATTCTATATGTATTGACTGGTTGGCCTTTGGAATCACTGGCTGCTGTTTGAAGAAGTCACTACAGGGGGATCTAGGACAGGAGCAGGGACAGCACTTAGGAGACTATCTGTGTAATGTAGGCAAGAGATGACAGAAGCTCAGACCAGGGCAGTAGGAGGAGAGGTGGTAAGAACTGATTATATTATAGATGTGTTTTGTAAGGAGAATCAATGAGATCAGCTGTGAGATTGGATGTGATGTGTGAGAAGAAGAGCAGAGTGAAGGAGGGCTCCAGGCTTTTGCCCTCAGCAAACTATCATTCACCAAAAGGGAGGAAGATTATGCAAGAAGCCATTTGGAGGGACTGGGTGGGGGAAGCAGAAATTCCCTTTATAACCACATTAAGGTTGATGTGCCCATTGATCATTTAAGTGGAGTTGAGTGGGCAGAGGATGCCTTTGGCACCAAGTGAAGCAGGCATCAGGTGGGGTCCAGACTGCGGGAAGAGTGGATCTCCCCCGGGAGGAGGGAAGTCTGCAAGCATTTGGGAGTTGTAAGTACAGTTTGAAGGAATAGAGCCTAACCTTAAATAAAACAGAGTGACCAACAACATGAATTCTATTGCCTGTGCTTGGCGCAAAGGAACTTATAATGAATAATAAAAATAAATAAATAAATAAACAGCTAAAATCAATTTCTTTAGGAATCATCACATAATCCTCAATCTCATTAAAAGTTAGATCAGAATCTCTCTAATGCTGCCTCTCTGAATTCCATGAGTATGATAACTACATTCTTCTACCTTCTGATTTATTGCTATAAAAATAAAACAGACATTATTAAATAGGAAGATAAGAACTTGTACTGTACACTCTGACACATAGCATATTAAATACAATCTTAAGTGATTGGTAACTATGTTCCTGAATTGATTTATGTGTACTTTAGAAAGCTTTTAAATGATTTTATACAATAAGAAGAGCTATTGTTGATTAAAATACTGCTTATGATATTTTATGTAAAAAGTTGGAATTGGCCCTTCATTAGGGGTGACTATTATATTTTAATTTGTCATGTGTTGGTTTTATCTTTTTTATTTGATTTAAAGCACTTTAAAAATAGTAAATATTTTTTTCATATTCAGAACTTAAGATTTTAATGACTCACAATTTTTTGATTGCTTGCAATTTTAAGAAAACTTAAATGCTATCATTATATCGCTCCATAATAATCACCCAATCAAAATTCTCCTGGGGTTGAATTAATTTTGTTATTAGATATTTAATTCTTGCTTTGCTTGATTTGGGTTAGATAATTCGTTGTGTAAATATTATTATTTTGCTTTTCTTTCTCATCACACACTATAGCTCATTTCAGTCATAATCCTTTCTTCAATCCCTCCTGGAATATGTTAAAAAAAAACATACAACAAAAGTCTTTTGGCCATAAATTGTTTTATGCTTACTTTCATCTCAAGGCACTTTATTCAGGAAAATTTTAGCAAAATATGTTTAGCAGCAGGTATATGCTATAGACAAAATATACTTTTTTAACTTAAAATACTTTTAAAGCAATTAAGTTTGTACATGGATAATTCTTCAATTGATGAACTATAGATTGGAAATATCCATGTGTTTAGCTAATTTTTAATGAGGAATTGTGGGTTATTTAAAGTGGAATACTACGAAAGTGGGGAGTTCTACAAATCGGTCTGAAGTCACATAGATACCTATAAGAGGAACCTAATGAACAAAATAAACTAATGAGCAAAATAGAACCAGAGGCATGGAAACAAGGAACAGATTGACGGTGACAAGAAGGGAGGGAGGAGGGGGATAATAGTGGAAAGAAGGGGAAGGGACTAGTCAAAGACAATGTTTGATTGACACACAGACAACGGTGTGGAGATGGACTGTGGGAGCAGGGGGTGGGCTGGGCAGAGGAGGGCAAAGGGGGAAAATTGGGACAACTGTAATAGAACAATAAAGTATTTAATAAAATAAAATTAAAACATTTTACATGTGTCTTTTTAAAACATACTTCCTTATTAATAGATGTAGAACTGTGTTGTTATATAGTTTTAGACTTACATTTTATGATAGAAAATTTAAAGTAATATAATGGTACAGCTGCTTTGGAAACTGGTGTAGCAGTTTATAAAAAAACAAATAGGAATTACTATATAACCCAGCGATCTGTCTGAATATATACCCAAAATAATTGAAAGTAGGGATTCAAATAAATTTTTGTATGCCCATGTTCATGATAGCATTATTCACAATAGCCAAAAGGTGAAATCAACTCAGTGGCCATCAGTGGATGAATGGATAAACAAACAGTGGAATACTATTCAGTCTTAAAAGGGAAGGAAATCCTGGCTCAGGCTAGAACATGGATGAGCTTTGAAACATTGTATGAAAACATAGAAAAGAGAGAGACAGAGAGAGAGAGAGGAGAGATTATCTCCCTGGGGAACACAGGGAAAGCTTCAGAGAGGAAGCGACATTCACACTGGATCATAAAGGGTAAGTGGACATTGTCAGGCAGATGATAGTGGCAGATCTTCCCAGGCAGAGAAAATGGCTTAAACAAGAGTTGAGTAGGAGAAATTAGTGTGTGCACACACATGTACATTTGTTCCAAAGTCAAACATGATTAATTTGAGAATTATCTGTTATCGTTGGTCCATACTACTACTTTTTTCTTAATATAGATAATTGAGAAATGATTCTAATGACATAATAGCTTTTAGAGCAAGCTTTTATGCCTGGCATTTGTATGTTGGATTTTCCCAGTCTTTCCCCAATGCTCATGGTCCAACAGGCTCCTAATAAGGAATTTTTCATTTGCTCTAGAATCACCCAGTTCCACCTCCCACAAAGATGGTCTGGTCAAGATACTTCAGGGCCACCAACAGAATAGCAAGTTGCCAAAATAAATGTTTTCCATCAAGATTTCACACTTGTACTTAATGAAATAGACATTTTCCAAATGGTTTCTTTAGAGCTAAGTTTTTCTTTAAGATTTGTAATGAAAATATTTCATGACCTGTTGACATATTCATATGGTGATTTTCAAAAGGCAGATTTCGTTTACAAAATGGACTTGGCAACAAGTAGGAATATCTGGTAAGTTGAACAAGGCTGTTGACAGGGAAAATTAGGGCTGAATCATAACTGACATTGTTTTGCAGCTGTGCCATTTTTAAGACTGACCGATGAGACAGGCTTTATGGAGTCCTTGTGGTAATAATGACTGGATTGGCAGCTAATGGCCATTCATAATGGAATTTCATAGGTAGTAGTTGACAAGTACAGAAAAATTAATTCCTGTAACTGATTTTTCTTGGTAAATACCAAAGGAAAAATTATTCCATTTAGAGGAAAGAGAGTAAAGAAATTTTGTTGTATTTTTCAAAGGAGAATATTAAAAATCATAAAATTTTCTTTGTATTCTTTGTTCCATATTTTTTTATCTTGTGTTATCTCATTTTTGCTGCTTTTGCTGGTTAAACTAATTTCCTGACATATCTAATTTAAATTTATGGTTGCAATGAAGTTTTCAGTAGAATATATTCTGTGTACCCTCCAGTAGTTGAAGATTAACAAGTAATATTCAAATTCAGGTGATGCAAGGCAGTATTTCCAATTAATTAATTAATCAGCTTCACTTATTCTTTTAGGTTTATGAAATTTGTGATAGACTATTCTCATTTTTCTAAGTCTCTGTTCCCAATAGCAGTAGGCTAAGAAGATATAAGAAAAATATAAATATACTTACAAAAACCTAATCAAATTCATTAGGGACTGATAAACAGATGTGCCTAAAGCTTTTAGCCATTCCTGGAAGTGGCATCATAAGATTTTGCAAAGAATGTGGTATTTGAGCTTGGTGTTGATAGAGAAAGGAATCACTCTTCAGTGAGAAAGAGATCACAGACAGCTTCCTGGAGAAAGCTGTTCAAGTGCTAGGTTTTAAATGAGGAGGGGGGCGTAGGTGATGATATGATTCACTAGGGAGAGACATGAGAAGGTCATTGCGCAGTGTGGCAACTCCAAGAGGAAAGGAAAAGAGGTAGGTAATTATAAGACATGAAGGGTAACTGAAGAGATAAAAAGGCCCCAGGTAGAGTCTCAGGTTTGGAAGTTGATACAGTATTTTATTTTGTGAGATACCGGAGGATCATGGAGAGGGTAGCTTTCATTGGATGATGTACACAGCAAATTTCAGAAGTTAGAAACTGGAGGCCAGAAAACTTACGAGTAATAGTTACCATTTTTGATTGGCTGTTAAATACTACTTGCTGTGATATGAGATTTGGGTGAATTTTAAAAACCCTTTAAAGAATTTATTTTGATTTTACAGATGAAGAAATCAAGGCCTGCAGAGAATAGGTTTGTGATCTGTGGTCATTCAGCCAGGAGGTGACAGACGGAGACAACAGCTTTATCTGACTCCATCACCAAGTGCCTGACTACTGCCGGCACTGCTGCAGTGAGAGCTGCTTAGTTAGTTATGAGCCGATCTGTCCTTCTCTGCTTCCTTCCTTTCTTCTTCCGCCATACACTTTTACCTATCCATTTTATTGTTGTCCACCTGATTTTTTCCTAGGCTATTGAGATATAACTGACGTACAGCATTGCATAAGTTTAAAGTGTACAGTATGATTATTTGGTACATGTATATATTGCCACATCATTACCACATAAGGTTAGTTACCTCCTCCATTACCTCATGTAATTTCCTTTTTTTGTGAGTATATGTGTGTGTGGTGAGAATGTTTAAGATGTAATCTCTTAGGATATATAATATTTCAAGTATGTAATATAGTATTGTTAACTATAGTTACCCTACTGTACGTTATATCCCCATAATTTACTCATCTTATAACTGGAAGTTTGTAGAGTTTAACCAATACCTCCCCATTTCCTACACACCCCAGCCTCTGGCAACCAGGCTCCTACTTTCTATAAGTTTGGCTTTTATATTTTTTATTTTTTAATATTAATTTTAACTTTTACATTTGAGAATCTTGAGAGCCACTTTATAATAACTAGAAACTGCAAACAATACAAATGTCCATCAATAGGTGAATGGGTGGTTCAACTGGAGAATATCCATACAATTAAATGTTCCTTACTAATAAGAAGGAATAAACTATTGGTATACACCACAGCATGGATGATTCTCAAAACATGTTTAGTAAAAGAAGGTGGACAGAAATACAAACCGTATGAAGTTGAAGACAGGAATAGTAACAGGAATCTGATCAACAGGGGGAGGGAGAAGGATGGCTGGTTGCTGCTGACTGCCGGGGAGACTGGGGGTGAGGGACGTGCTTTATTTACTTACCTACTTACCTACTTACCTACTTACTTACTTATTTATTTAAATGTATAAGGGTGATATTGGTTAATGAAATTATGTAGGTTTCAGGTATACAGTTCTATAATGCATCATCTGTGCATTGTATTGTGTGTTCGCCATCCCAGGTTAAGTCTCCATCCATCACCATTTATCCCCTCTCTACCCTCTTCTACTTTCCTCCCACCCCCTTTCTCCCTGGTGATCACTGTATGAGGGTTTCTTTCTTTTTACTTAATCCCTTCACCTTTTTGCCCAGCTCCCCAGTCGCCCTCCTCTCTGACAGCAGTCAGCCTGCTTTCTATATTTGAGTCTGTCTCTACTTTGCTTGTTAGTTCAGTTCATTAAATTCCACATATGAGTGAAAATCATATGATACTTGTCTACCTCTGACTGGCTTATTTTACTTAGCATAATACTCCTCAAGTCCATCCATGCTATTGCAAAGGGTAAGATTTCCTTCTTTTAAATGACCAAGTAGTATTCCATTGTGTAAATGTACCACTGCCTCTTTATCCACTCATCTACTGATGGGCGTTTAGGCTTCTTCCAAATCTTGGCTATTGTAAATAACTCACCATTGAACACAGGGATGTATATATTCTTTTGAGTTAGAGTTTTGGATTTCTTCAGATATAACCCTGGAAGTGGAATCACTGGGTCATAAGGCCATTCCATTTTTAAGTTTATGAGGTACATGATTCCACACTGCTTTCCACAGTGGCTGCATCAATTTGCATTCCCACCAAACATGCATGAGGGTTTTAGATTCTACACACAAGTGAAATCATGTAGTTTTTTGCCTTTCTCTGTATGACTTACCACACTCAGCATAATTCCCTCATGGTCCACTCATGTTGTCACAAATGGTGGAATTTCTTTCTTTTTATGGCTAAATACTATTCTATTGCATACATGTTGTACAACCCATATTCTGTATGTGTATGTTCATTGTTGATGAACACTTAGGTTGTTTTGTGTCTTAACTATTATAAAAAATGCCGCAGGTAACATGAGCATGTGGATGTCTTTTCAAGATAGTTAATTTCCTTCAATTACTTACCCAGAAGTAGGATTTCTATATCATTTGGTACTTATGTTATTCATTACTTGAGAAACCTCAGTACTGTTTCCCATAGTGGCAGCACCAATTTACATTCTTGCCAACAGTGAACAAATGTTTCCTTTTCTCCACAGCCTTTCCTGACACTTGCTATCTCTGGCTTTTTTATCATAATCATTCTAATAGGTATGAAGTGACATCTTATTATAGTTTTGATTTGCATTTCTCTGATGATTAGTGATGTTGAGTAACTTTTCATGTACCTGTTGGCCATTTGTGTTTCTGTTTTGGAAAAATGTCTGTTTGTGTCCTTTGCTTATCTTTAATTGGAGTATTATTATTATTATTGTTATTATTATTATTATTTTGCTATTGATTTGTATGAGTTCCTTGTATATTTTGGTATTAGCCCCTTATTGGATATGTTACCTTCAGGTGTTTTCTCTCATTACATAGGTTGCTTTTTCATTTTGTTGATTGTTTCTTTTAATATGCAGAAAATTTTTAGTTTGATGTAGTCCCACCTGTTTATTTTTGCTTGTATTGCTTGTACTTTTAGGGTTATATGCAAAAACATTATTTCTGACATCTGTGTCAGAGTTTTATTCCTATGTTGCCTTCTAGGAATCATGGTTTCAGGAATTTCATTTAGGTCTAATCCATTTCAAGTTAATTTCTGTGAGTGGTATAATTTAGGGGTCCAATTTAATCTTTTTGCATGTGAATATCCAGTTTTCCCATTGAGTATTCTTGGCTCTCTTATCGGGTATGTGGGCTCTCAGTTCTATTCTGAGAGCCCACATATCTGATAGGTGTTTTGCTTCCTATTGCCTTGTAATATATTTTGAAATCAGGAAATCTGATGCCTCCAGCTTCATCCTTCTTTCTCAGGATTGCCTTGGATATTCAGGGTTTTTTGTGATTCCATATTAATTTTAGGGTTGTTTTTCTGTTTCTTTGAAAATGCCATTAGAATTTTAATAGAAATTACATTGAATATAGAGATGGCTTTGCCTTGTATGGACATTTTAACAGTATTAATTCTTCAATGTATGTGGATGAAGTATTTCCACTTATTTGTATCTTCTTCAATTTCTTTTATCAATGTCTTATATTTTTCAGAGTACAGATATTTTACCTTCTTGGTTGAATTTATTTCTAGGTATTTTATTCTTTTTGGTGATATTGTAAATGGGATTGCTTTCTGATTTTTTAAAGATAGTTGGTCATTAGTGCATAGAAACACAACTGATTTTTTAATCCTGCAACTTTAATGAATTTATTAATTTTAACTTTTTATTTGGTGGAGTCTTTTTTATGCCATCCGAAAATCATGACAGTTTCACTTCTTGCTTTTTTTATTTGGATGCATTTTATTTCTTTTTCTTGAGTAATTGCTCTGGCTAGTACTTCCAGTACTGTGATGAGAGTGGGCCTCCTTCTCTTGTTCTTAGTCTTCAAGGGGAAGCTTTCAACATTATACCATTGAGTATGATGTTAGCTGTGGGTTTTTCATATATGACCTTTATTATGTTGTGTATATTCCTTAAATACCCAATTTTTTGAGAACTTTTAATCATGTAAGGATGGTGAATTTGTCAAATGTTTTTCTCCATCTAGTGAAGTGATCAGATGATCTTTATCTTTCATTCCATTAATGCAGTATGTCACATTCCTTGATTTCCATATGTTGAATCTCCCTTGCATCCCAGGAATAAATCCCACTTGATCATACTGCATGATCTTTTTAATGTGCTATTAAATGGGGTTTTCTGGCACTCTTTCAAGCATTTTTTGCATTTATATTCATCAAGAATATTGGCCTGCAGTTTTCTTTTCTTGTAGTGTCCTTATCTGGCTTTGTTACCATGGTAATGCTGGCCTTATAAAATGAGTTTTGGAGTGTTCTGCCCTTTTCAGTTTTGCAGAAGAGTTTGAGAAGAATTGCCATTAATTCTTCTTTAAATATTTGGTAGATCTCATCATTGAAATAATCTGGTCCAGGGCTTTTCTATCTTGGAGGGTTTTAATTATTTATTCAATCTCCTTACTCATTAATAGTCTGTTCGTATTTTCTTTTTCTTTGTGATTTTTCTTGTTAGGTTGTATGTTTCTAGGAATTTATTAATTTCTTTAGGTTATCCAATTTGTCGGGGTTTAATTGTTCAGAGTAGTCTTTTATGATCCTTTGTATTTCTGTGGTACTAGTTCTAATATTTTCTCTTTCATTTCTGGTATTATTGAGTCTTTTCTCTTGATTATGGGAACAATAGTCCCTAAGGTTTTTTTAATCATCTTTTTTTGAAGCATTATAAAATACAATATTAAGAGTTCACTTTAATGGGTTTTTAAAAATGTATATATTGTACCAAATCAGGGTTAGAACATCCTCGTCACTCTAGAAACTTCTCAAGTGCCCCTTTCCAATTAATTTCTCTTTATCTTTGCTCCAAATAACAACTGATAATGATTTCTGTCACTATAGATTAGTTTTATGAGTTCTAGAACTGTATATAAATGGAATAATATGGTATGTACTTATTTTGTGTCAGTTTCTTTTACTCAGCTTGTTTGTAAATCAACTTTGTTGAGGTATGATGTATATATAATTAAAGGCACCCATTTTAAGTATACATTGTGATGAGTTCTGACAAATGTATCTATTTGTCTATTAAATATACCATTAAGATATATAGCATTTCTATCATCAAAAAACATTTCCTGTTCACTTTCCTAGTCAGTTACCTTTCCCTACCTAAAGAAAGCACTGATATGCAGTGTCACTCTAGATTAGATTTGTCTTTTCTAGAATTGCATATAAATAGAATCCTGTGATATGCATACTCTTTTGGGTATGACTTCTTTGGCACAACATAACATTTTTGAAGATTATGTCTATTGGTATTGCTATGTGGTATTCCGTTGTAGGCATATATTACAGTTTGTTGATCCATTCACCTGTTGATAGATACTTGTGTGTTTTCTCATTTTTGGCTATTATGAGTAACACTACTATGAACTTTACAATATTTTGGTAGACATATATTTTCATTTCTCTTGGATAAATTCTTAGGAATCAAATGTCCAGGACATATGAAAATTGTGTATTTAACTTTATAAGAAACTTCTAGACCACTTTTCAAAGCAAGTGCACCATTTTATACTCTTATCAGAAATTTATAAAAGTTTGAGTGCTCCACATTCTTACTAACAATTTATGTGGTAATTCTGTCAAATTTTAGTCAAATTTTATAGTATCTCATTGTGGTTTTAGTTGGCATTTTCCTGATTAATGATGTTGAGCATTTTTTCACACGATTATTTGCCATTCACATATCTTCTTTTTCAAGTCTTTTATAGACTTTTTAAAATTTAGTTGTTTTCTTCCTAATTACTGAGTTGTTAGAATTCTTTACATATCCTGGATACATCCTGCATCAAATATATATTTTTGTATATATTTTTTTCTTTTAAGGTAGTACATTTTTGTTTACTGAGAAATCTCTGCACCCTTTCAGGTGGTAAAGAATTTCTCTTACACTTTTTCAGGAAGTTTTAGAATTTTAGCTTTTAGATTTAGGTCTGTGATCCATTTTGAACTAATTCTTTTATGATGTAAAATAGAGGTCAATCTTTATATTTTTCGCCAGATTGATATCTTGTTGTTACTGGATTTATTGAAAAGATAATCTAATCTCTTATTAAATTACATTAGTGCCTTTGTCAAAAATTGTGTGGATCATTCCTGAAATCCATTTTGTTCTGTATGTTTATGTTTACCTTTATTTTAATACTAAACTGACTTGGTAAGTGTTATTTTATAGTAAGTCTTGAAACAAGGTAATGTACCTTCTCCAACTTTGTTCTTCCCTTTTCAAGATTATTTTGACTACTCCAAGTCCTTCGCATTTTCATATGAGGTTTAGAATCAGTTTGTCAATTTATGCAAGTCCTACTGAGAATATAATTGGGATCGTGTTGAATCTACTGATAAGTTGAGAGGGAAAATAAGTTTTAACCCTTTTGGGTCTTCCAATTCATGATCATGATATAACTGTCTTTTATTTCTTGTCGCATTATATTGTAGTACAGTTTTCATTGTAAAGAGCTTGGGTATATTTTGAAAAATTTATTCCCGATTATTTATCTTCATTGATGCTATTATAAGTCATATTATGTTTTAAATTGAGCTTTCCCGATGTTGTTGCTAGTCTAGAGACATGCAAATGATTTCTGTACATTGACCTTGTATGATACAGTTTTGCTGAATTAGCTTATTAAATCAAATAGTTTATTTTTATAGATTTCCTTGGCGTTATTTATGTAGACAATGATGTTCTCTGCAAACAGTGACAGTTTAACAATGTATTTTTTAAATATCTGGGACTTTATTTCTATATCTGGACCTATTACATTGGTCGGAACCTCCAGAGTAGAATGTTGAATATTAATGGAGAGAGTAGATAATTCTTGCTTTGTTCTTTATCTTAGGAAAAAGCAGTATTTCATCAAGTATGACATTAGTTGTTGGTTTCTTTGGAGATTTATCAGACTAGAGGAAGTTTTCATTTATTCCAAGTTTGCTGCGATGTTTTTCAAAAAGAGGCATTGAATTTTGTTCCCTTTTCATCTCTGTAATTGTTGAGGACACTTTTTGGAATTTTGATATGGTGAATTATCTAAATTAATTTTTAATTACTTTGCTGTTATGCATTCCTGAGGCAAACCTCATTTGGTCATGATGTATTTTTATATATCTAGCTAAATTGTATTTACTAATTTTTAAAAGAATTTTGGCATTGATGTTCATGAGAGATATTTGTCTGTAAATTTCATTTCTTTGTAATGTCCTTTTCAGATTTTGGTATGGGGATTTTTCTACATTTATAAAATGAGTTGGGATGCATCCCCTCCTTCTCTGTTTTCTGAAGGAGTTTATATAAAACTTAAATATTTGATCAAATTCGCTATTAAAATAACCCAGGTCTGGAGTTTGAAGGGGGGAACTTTTTTATTATGAATTAAATTCTTTTTTAGTAAATAGGGTCTTAAGATCTTCTAAGTATTTTGTGTTTTCTCTCTTTCTTTTTGATTAATCTTGCTAGGGTTTATTAATTTTATTTTCATTTTCAAGTAATCCACCTTGTTATATTTCTCCATTGTTTTCCATTGTATTGAGTTCTGCTCTTATTGTTATTATTTCTTCCTTCTTATGTTGGTCATAATTTGCTCTTTAAATTTACTGTCTAGTTTTTTAAGGTAGCATTTTTAAAAATTAACATGGAGATTATTAATTTAAAACTTGCCTTTCTAATATAAGTATTTTAATAGTATATTTTTCTACATACCATTTTAGCTTTGTATTATAAGTCTTTAGGACTCAGCATATGGTTTCTTCTGGTATACATTCCTAGACAAGCCTCATATAGTTTCTCTCCACACATGCACAGTCTAGTTCTTGGCCAAGAACTCTAGAAGAACCCCCTCTCCATCCCCAACCCCATCCCCACCCCCACGCATACACTACATTTACAGAATCTTGGTCCCCATCTCTGTGCCTTTCTGTTCTTTCTGGTTTTCTGCCCGGCAGATCCCAGACAATTCACCTACTTAGAACTCTGATCCATGCCTTCTAATCTCTGCAGGACCACAATGCTCACTGAACTGTAACAGGGAATTGAGAAATGTCTCTTGCCCCAACTGGCGTACCTCAGTGGATTGAGTGTTGACCTGTGAACAAGAGGTCGCTGGTTTGATTCCCCAGTCAGGGCACATGCCTGGGTTGCAGGCGAGGTCCCCAGTAGGGGGCGTGCAAGAGGCAACCACACATTGATGTTTCTCTCCCTCTCTTTCTCCCTCCCTTCCCCTCTGTCTAAAAATAAAATAAATAAAATCTTAAAAAAGAAACATCCTACACAAGAATCTTTAAAACAAGAGAAAAAAAAAAAGAAATATCTCTAAACGGAGTCAGGCCAGTTCCAGGTCTGCTGTCTGTTGGATAATGCCTGAAAATAGTTGCCTTATGTATATTTTTCCATTTTATCCTTTACAGGGGAAGGACTAATTCATTTATTTCATCATACCTAGAAGTAGAAGTTCATTCATGCTGACAACAGTTTTTTTGTGTGCCATTTATATTTAGAAGCCAGTTTTGCTGGATATGAAGTCCCTGGCTCATATTTTCTATCCTTGAGTATTTAAATATGTTACTCCACTTTCTTTTGGCATAATGTGTTGCTCTTGAAAAAGGTCTCATGATAATTTAATTTTCTTTCCCATATAAGTCACTGGATGTTTTTGCTTTGATGCCAAATGGATTTTTAACTTAAATCCCAGTAATTTTATAAGTATATATCCTGGTTATGTTCATTCTGGAGTTTGATATTCTCCAATATGGGATGTGTTCTTTCAACAGAAAGCTTCCGTATTTTTGCTTAATTTCAGGAACTCTTTTTTTAAGTATAGGTTTAGTACATTTTCTGTTCTCTTATTCTCCTCAGGAACTCATCTGCATTTTGGATTTACCTTGCCTATCATTAGTATTTATCACTTTCTCTCAAATCCTTTTTATTTTTCTTCCTTCCTTGATTATTTGTAAGCGTTCCTCCTTTTTACTTTCCGTTTATATTAAGGCATTTATCTCTTGTGAGTATATATTTGTATTCCTTTTAATTTGTTTTCATTTCTGATAAAAACTTTTCCTATATTTATAATTTTTCTGATATAATTTTATTTCTGAGCTTTTCTAATTCTGATTTATGTTAACTTTTGTGTAGTATCACATTTTCTTAATATGCTTTAAATATATAGCCTTGTTTGTCAAACAAGATGTTACCATTTTAAACTGCTCTATGTTTATGTTTTTCAGGCACATTTTCTTTTTCTTTTTTTTGTAGGAGTGTCAATGAGTTCCTTTGTCTTTATTTTTATTTTCAATAACTTTGCATGGGATTGACCTTAAAATTTTTATGTTGTTCATTTTTATGTGAAATTTGTTACCCCAAAATTTTAGAAGCAGCATTGGGGTATTTTTTCTGACTTCAAAGAAGTCTATATTCTTTTTTGGTTTAATGTTTAAACCAAAAATTTAAAAATATGGCAAAAAGTACAAGTGAAAGACAGGACTAGTAAACTGATTTGGGAGTTATTTACATAGAGATATTGGCTGAAATGCTTGGGATGGATGGATGCAATATCTAAGAAACGACTGAAGGAAAGGAATAAAGGTCCAACCCTGGCTGGCATGGCTCCATTTGTTGAGCATCCTGCAAAACAGAAGGTCACTGGTTTGATTCTAGTAAGGACAATATACCTGGGTTGTGGGTTTGGTTTCGCCCATCAAGATGCATGTGAGAGGCAACCAATGGATGTTTCTTTCTCACATTGCTGTTTCTCTGCGTTTCTTTCTCCATCCCTCCCCCCTCTCTAAAATAAGTAAATTAATATTTTAAAAAAAGAAAACAACAGGAATTGCTGAAAATCTATGCTCTTTGGCAAAAGAAGAAAGAAAAAAAGGCTTGAGAAAGAAAGAAGGCAGTCCTACAGTTAAGAAGAGAAATAGGATGGTGCCCCAGAAGCTAAGAGAAGACTGATTATAAAGAGAAGGTGATAGGATTTAAAAGGACAGACAACAGGTCACTAAAATTAGGGCTATAAAATCACTCATCTCGGTGATGAGAGGAGGTGAGAATAGCAAATGTGAAATACTTATTTGACAAGTTTAGGGGAGGAGTTAATGTGAATGGCAGAGCTGAATCAAATATTTTATTCCAAGATAATTGAAATCTGTTTGAAAAGTAAAAAGAAAATGTAAGTGAGAAACAAAGGAAAGAGTGAGGACATTTGGGGGTGTTTCTTCCTCTGGAAAAAAGGAGAAAAAGAAGAAAAATACATAAAGGGTAAAATTACATTTAAGAAGAACAATGAACATATTGAAAGATGCTTAATCTAAAAAAAAGTAGACAGAAACTTGATTTCTGAAATTTCCTGACTCTTCCCCTCCTCCACTTTTTCTGTACCTTCTCTTTTCTTCATTTCGATTTTCCTTTTCCTTGTCAATTTTTATTCCACTCCCATTAGTTTCTTTTTAGTATGGGGCCATGTCCTAGAAGGGAGTCCTGGTGGCTTAGCGTTGAATGTTGACAGGGATCAACCTGCTATACCACCCCCTTGAGGCCTTTCCATGGGCCCTCTGGACTCAGTTATTTCAGATAGTCCGAAACCTTGTCAATTTCAGATTCTGTTCTCAAATTGACTTGCTGTCTTTTACAGTGAATACCTGTTGGATATTTTGGCATTTTTCTCGTCTCTTGTGTTTCAAATATCCCACTTTTCTCTCTGCTATCTCCACACAAACACTGATACCATGCCATGTTTTACTATTGGTGGCTTGTCTTCTACTTGTAGTCACAGATTCATGGGGATTCCTTGTCTCCTGCATTTGTTGTATATGTTGTTTATGTGATTCCTCCCTCCCTCCCTCCCTCTCTGTCTCCCTCCCAACCTCCTTCTTTCTCTCTCGCCCAACCTCCCTCTCCCTTTCCCTCCCTTCCATTTTTTTTCATCTAGATTCATTGCCTTTTAAGACCACTATATTTTCACCATCTTTCTAGAATTCATTCATAGTCCTTTGATTTAAAAATGGATAATGGACTCAAACTGAAATCAAATACAGAGAAATTCATGACATGGAGACTATGTTTCTTGAAAAGTTTGAAAACCACTTGCCCTAGGTAGGACAATGCCATCAAAATCTGCTAGCTGAGCCCCTTTCCAAGGTTTCTATTCTGTTCCCACATAGGTCCTGGGAAGTAGAATCACTCTGAACTTGGATTTAAGGGCAGTGGATGGAGATCTAAGAGATGGCAGAGAGATGAGGCAAGGTAGATAAGTATTATATAAAATATATGTAACAGTGAATTAATATACTATGTTCTAATAAGAAACCATAGTTGAGATTCCACCTAATCAGAAGAAGAAAGGAAGAACTAGCTGGCCCTTAGCTCGTATGCTGATGTGAAAGGCTATATGCCCTAACTGTAGATCCGAGATTGGGGGTGCTTTTCTCACAGTGGTGTTTATTCCTCTTAAGAAGGTTGTTTCTATACATAGGTTAGATAACAGCAATAGAGAAGCCAGAGAAACATAAGCAAAACTTAAAACTTACTGTATTTAGGGCAGCGACAGAAATTTTCATTTGTCATAATATGTGGGAATGTATTTTTATGTTTCTCTTGCATTATCCATTGAGTGTTTTTTGGGACAGGTGTAACTAGATGTCTAAAATGTCTATTTTTTTTAAATGTACTAGAAAAACTCCTTAAAAGAATGCCATTCTAAATTCTTATAAATGTAATTTGCTACCTTCTAACTTAAATTGATCTTTCATACACTCTGATGTTTATGTAGGTACTTTATTTATTTTGAAATTTTTTTACTGATGATATGCTTTTACTAATTTTAGAGAAGGGAAGGAAGAGGGAGAGGGAGGGAGGGAAGGAGGGAGGGAAGAAAGAAAAGAAAAGAAAAGAAAAGAAAGAAAGAAAGAAAGAAAGAAAGAAAGAAAGAAAGAAAGAAAGAAAGAGAAAGAAACAGAGAGAGAGAAAGGAAGGAAAGGAAAGGGAA
>PVJD01008948.1:0-67487 GCA_004026545.1 Mormoops blainvillei
CTTCTCCCCGTGCCTGGTCGGTAGGTGGATGAAGGAGTGAATGACCGAATGACTGAAGGGATGAAGGGAGGTGACATCATCCCCTGGGTTAAAAGGTATGAACTCGTTGTCAGGCAAGTGGGGGTTTAACCCAGCTCCAGCACCTACTAGCTGCATTACCTGAAGCAAATGATGTTACCTCTCTGAGCCTATCTGAGTACAGACAGATATTCCTGTCGCACGGCGGGCCGTAAGGATTAAGTCAAAGAATATAGCTACAGAAAGCTGTTCTTGTGACACACATGATAAATATGTATACTCTTAAAGACAGCATTTCCGAACTGATTATGTACACTTGGAACAAGGGTTCTAATTGCAAAAAGCTTTGATTTGCACAGGACCCTTCTTGGTCCCGATCAGCATGCAAAGTGAGGTACACCTTGTGTGCAGTGTCCAGATGTCACCTGAGTGGCGTCGGATGCGGCAGGCGGACGGATTGGAGGCGGCGCCCAGGCAGTGTAACTAGGGCCCCACAGACGAAGAGTGTGTGCAGCACAGGAGGGGCGGCTGCAAACAGGAGTCACCAAAAAGCCCCCACAAACCTCTTGTTACGTGGTGACAGACCGTGGCTGGCCTCCTGTGCAGGAGCCCCGTCTGTGGCGGTGACCGTCCCCTTGTAAGGTTCATTAGCCACACCAATAACCCAGTCACTCTTCCCTGGGAACACTCAGATGCGTTTCTGATAAACGGGCTGGCTTATCGATCATCCGTCCGACACAGTGAACAAGAACGGGCCCCAGACAGAAAACGCGTCGGTTAACGAGTCTCTCTGGCCATGCCCCGCGTGCTCAGAAGAGCACACCTGACAGAGCACCGTGCTGTAGAGACATCAGAAGTTGTTCCAGTTACTCTTAGTCACCTGGTAACGTGAAAATGAAGAGATTCCACCCCTGTGGCTACTCATGGCAAACGAGGAGGGTAGTGGTGTATGTACCCTGCTCCCACCAGCTACCTTCCTCAGCCCATCCTGGGCCTGTGAACAGATCTGTCCTGTCCCCACGGAGAAGGCAGGGGCTAAGCGGGCAGTTCCTCATGATCGTGTCTTACCTGATAGTTCACACTGGACTCGTTTTGCTTTGGGGAACGGGAGGGAGCAGGAAGGCCTGTGTCGGGCCCCAAGAATCTAACAAATAACTCAACTGAAAACAGGCAAAGGCCTGAGTAGACTTTTTCCCAAGGCGACGCCCAAGTGGCCGACAGGTAGGTGAAAAGGTGCTCAATATCGCTCCTCGTCATCGGGGAAATGACCAGCAACGCTGCCATGAGACGGTCAGCGCACACCTGTTAGATGGCTGTCATCAGAGAGACAAGAGTAATGTGTTGGAGAGGATGTGGAGAAAAGGGGGCCCTTGTCCCCCTTTGAGGGTGTGTAAATTGGTGTAGCCACCACGGAAAAAACAATGTGGAGTTCCCTCAAGAAATTAAAAACAGAGCTATCATATGACCCAGCAGCCCCTCTTCTGGGCATGTATCCAAAGGAAATGAAATCCATCTCTCAAAAAGATACCGGCACCACCATGTTCACTGCAGTGCTATTCACGACAGACAACGTATGGAAACAACCTAAGTGTCAATGGACAGATAAGTGGGTCTGGGAAATGTCTCACACACACACACACACACACACACACACACACGAAAATTACTCAGCCATGAAAAATAAGGAAATCCTGGCATTTGTATCATGGATGAATCCAGAGGATGTTACGCTAAGTGAAATAAGCCAGACACAGAAAGACAGATCCTGCATGGTCTCACTTACATATCGAATCTAAAATAGCTAATTTCATAGAACCAGAGAAAATGACGTTGGTTGCCAGGAGTGGGGGAACGGGGAGGTGTTGATCGGAGTGCAAAAGCATGCACATTAGATCTGGGGATCAGAAGTACAGCATAGAGAGCATAGGTGATAATATGTATCTATTCGTATACTTACAATTTTCTAAGAGAGTAGATCTTAAGTGTTTGCACCACACACCAAAAAAATGGTTACTCTGTGAGGTGATGGACGTGTGAATGAACTTGATTGTGGGAAGCATCTCACAGTATATACGCATAAGAAATCATCTGGTACATCTTCAAAGTCACATTGTACAACCTAAATATGTACAACTTTTGTCAATGATTTCTTAACAAAGCTGTGGGTCCAAATACTCTCCTACTGGCAGGGGCCTCGGAACCCAGCCAGCCCCCTCTCTGCTTCCTGGCCTGGGAGTGAGTTAGGGCGCCCTTCCTGACCCTACCGGTAGAGCCTCGGGCGCCGCGGCCACGCCCTGCCGAGCTGCTCGGGTGTCTTGGCTTTCCAAAGAGTGTAGCTGAGCCAGATAGATGGCATCAAAGCGTCAGTCACAAACTTCACATGTTTGTGTCCCTGCCTCTGGAGTTGAATCTATAAGCTCAGGAAAGGGGATAATCTCTTTTGTAAAATTCATATGGCAGACAGAAGTCTGAAGGATTAGCATGAAAAGAACTCTGAGAAAGCCTGTTACAAAGCTTTTAATTCTCTTTTTATGCAGCTTTGCATATTAAGGTTTTCTTTCTACTAAAGTGAAATGTGAATAAGAGAAAAAAAATAATTGGAATTTTTCACTTCGCTTATAAATAATGAATAAATGGCAATAAAGCAGATAGAATTTCACATGGAATTGCGTGCGTTGGTGTTTTATAGGGTACACATCTGACTTCTGCCCTGTCCCTCCTTACTGATGTTACTGAAAGATGGCACAGAACTTCATCCTGAACCCCGCCCTCCTCCTGGGGACCCCCCCGACCCCCGTGTCTCCCCCACAACCAGCTCCCCATACTCATCCCCTCCCTTTTGACATCAGTCTACAACCACTGGCCATCGCTCCGTCCAGGAAGCCCCTCGGAGGTGTCTCAGCCTGGCTCACCCTACACGTTCCTAAGACTCATTCCACTTGAGGTGGCCTCTAGGAGCCCGGCGCTCGGCCTGGGTTGGGTAGGAGACCCTTCTCTGGGCTGCTGCAACCCCACAGATGCACCTCAGTTCTGTCTTCCCCGGGACCTCTTTCATTGTCTCCCTCTCTCTTTCTCTTGCTTGTCAGGAATGCCCGAGGAAGGCACGGGGGCTGTTTCTACTCTTGTCCCAGGTCCTGGCACGGAGCCTGACACAGGGTACATCCCTATCCCTGTGGGACTATTGAACCGATCTCCTTGTGTTGTTGTTTTCTTACCTGTGGCTTTGCTGCTCCTCTGCCTTCCAGAGGGTGCGTTCCATGGCACCTGTCACCCGTCACTCAAAAAGCTTCAGTGGCTCCGCCTCATCCCAACCAGCGCTCCCCAGACTTTTGAGACCTGGGAGCTCTACTGAAGAGCGTAGACTCTCTTGCTGCCTGCAGCGCCCTTGGCGGTGTGATTTCACAGGTGGGCCTGTTCCTCCCCCTCGTCCGGCACCGTGGGCTCCACTCATAACTGAATGGGGCCTTGAGGCCCCAGAACTCACCCTCCCTGCTGTTGCCGGGGGACCCACAGGTGTAGAGCTCCCTTCACTCCCCAGGACACTTGGGTGCTCCCCCGAGCTGGCTCTGTGTAGGTAATCCCGTCAGAGCTGTTTCATTATTCCTTTACACTTTCTTTTCTTCAGTTGCAAAAGTAGTAACGCCTTGTTGACAAAGATTAAAACAATGTAAGATGAGGGAGGCACCTCTCTCTGTCCCCTCCATGTTCCTCACTGGATGGCCTTCACGCCTTTGTCAAAAATCATCGACCTGTGGGTATCAGTCTGGATTCTCAGTTCTCGTCCATTTGTCTGTCTGTCTGTCTTCAGACCAGTAGTACATTTTGAGATGGAGGAACTATGTCCTCCAACCTTGATCTTTTTCAAGATTGTTTTCACTCTTCAGGGCCTGTTGTATTTTATATGATTTTTAGGATCTGTGTGTCAGTTTCTTTAAATAAAGCTGTTTGAATTTGATAAAAACTGTGGTGAACCTGTAGATCAGTTTGGGGACCACTGCCATCTTAATACTGAGCCTTCTAGTCTATGAACATGGCATTTTTTAAATTCATTTAGGCCTTTAATTTCACTTAGCAATGTTTTATACTTTTCAGTGTGCAAATCTTACACCTCCTTGGTTATTTTATTTCTAAGTATTTTATTTGCTTTGATGCTACTGTAAAAGGAAATAAATTTGTTATTTTTCTTTTCAGATTGTTCACTGCTAGCTAACAAATACAACTGTTATTACTATATTGATCATGTATCCTGCCACCTTGTCAAACTTTTTTATTAGATCTAATAGTTTTTTAGGAGATTCTGTGGGAATCTGTCTCTGTAAGATCTTGTCATCTGCAGCTAGAGGCAGCCTTACCTCTTCCTTCCCAACCCGGATGCCTGTCATTTGATTTTCTTGCCTAATTGCTATGGCTAGAAACTCCGGTATGGTGTTGAGTCAAAGTGATAAGAGCAGACACCCTTATTTTGTTCCTGATCTTGGGGAGAAGACATCCAACCTTTCACTGTTAGGGATGATGTTATCTGTGGTACCTATTTTAAATATCAGGCTAAGGAAGTTCCCTTCTTAGTTTGTTGAGTGATTTTTATCATAAAAGGGTGTTAGACTTTGTCAAATGTCCCTCCTGTGCCTCTGGAGGTGATCATGTGGGTTTTCCCCCTTCAGTCTATTAATATGGTGTGTTATGTGAGTGGAATTTCATGTGTTGAATCACCCTTGCATTCCTGAGATAAATCCCACCTGGTCATATTGTGTAACCCTTTTACTTACTGGATTTCGTTTGCTAGTATTTTGGTGAAGACATTTATATTCAGAGACACTGGTCTAGAGTCTTTTCCCTAATGCCTTTGTCTGGTTTTAGAATCGCTTAATAGTGGCCTCATAGCATGAGTTGGGAGGTGTTCCCTCCTCTTCTATTTTTGGAAGATTTTTGAAGTGTTGGTGTTAATTGTTCTTATATGTTTGACAGAATTTACCAGTGAAACCATTTAGTTGGGCTTTTTATTTTTGGTGGGAAGGTTTTTGATTTCTGGCTCACTCTATTTGCTTGTCATAAGGATATTCATTTTTTAAAATTTCTTCTTGAATTAGCTTCAGAAGTTTGTGTCTTTCCAGGAAATTTTCTATTTCATCAAGTTTATCTAATTTGTTGACATGCAATTGTTCATAGTATTAAGTACAATTTTTTTTATTTTTGTAAGGTCAATAGTAATATTCCCCCTTTCATTCTTGATTTTATCAGTTGACTCTTAATCTCTTTTTCTTGCTGAGTTTAGCTAAAGGTTTGTCGATTTTGTTGATTTTCTCTTTTGTTTTCTCTGTGTTGTATTTCATCTTTTTCCACTCTAATCTTCATCATTTTTGTCCTGCTGCTTGCTTTGTGTTTAGTTTACTTCTGTCTTTCTAGTTTATTAAGTTGGAAGCGTAGGCTATGGATTTGAGGTCTTCCTTCTTGACTTAACAGAGGCATGTGTAGCTGTAAATTGCCCTCTGGGAACTGCTTTCTCTGCGGCCCGTGAGTTTTGGCGTGTTGTGCTCTTAGTCTGTTCATCTCCATCAGTGTATTTGGTAATTTCCCTACGACTTCTTCTTTGGTCATTTGTTATTCAGGAGAGGACGTTGAGTTTTCATTCATTTTTGGATTTTTAAGATTTCTTTCTGTTAATTTTAACTTTAGTCCACATACTTCTAAATTTATTGGGATTCGATTTATGGCCTAGTACCTATGTAGTCTATGCAGGAGAATGTCCCATGTCTACTTGAGAAGAATTTTAGTCTGCAGCTCTCAGGTGGCGTGTTCTCTTTGCATGTGTTAGGTTTTGTTGGTTAATACGGTTGTGCAGGCCTTCTAATTCTACTCTGATGTCCAGATTTGATGTTTGAGGAATTTGTGACTCAGAGACCAGAGGAGCTAAAACAGCGTAGGGGTGTGCCTAGCAGATACTGTGGGCTTGGCGACAGACTGCCCCGGCGAAGGGACTGTCACAGTAAAACGGAGGCGTAGCCTTTGGGTGGTGAAGAGTCTTACCTTCAAACTGTACCAAACGCAGCCTCTGTGAAGCAGAGTGAAGTGCAGCACAGCGAAGCGAGGTGCGCCTGCCCCCACGGTCGCCTGGTTAGTACATGGCGGGGTGGGGTTCGGGTCCGCCTGGCCTCATCCTGTCTGCACGTTCTTCTGGAACTTGGGATAATCAAATTCTTACCATTGGGCCACTGTTATAAATTATTTCCCTTATTAACTAATTTACTTTTGACTTAAATTCTTGAGTTCATTTTCTCTTGTTTACTTGTACATACAAAGATTAGTTGCCTATGTTGTCTAACTTAAAAAAGTATTTCTTAAGTCTTTCATAACTCAGACTCTTAATATGAGAGAATTTCTTCAAAAATTTTTTATTAAGAATTCCAGGTTCTTCTGTTTTTTCTTTGTGCAGGTCCATAAAATTTGAGGCTTGTAAAGGCTTCGTTTGTCTCTAATGATTTCTATTCAAGTTTAACCTTCACAATTCATTTTAGGTTGAGAGATACTTGGAATGGTTTAATTAAGCCTTTAACTGAGTAGTAATTGGCTTATTATTTTGGCCTCCCTTTACAACATGAAGGCTCCTAAATCCTCTGTTTTATTTTATAGCCTTTAATCTTCTTGGTCACACAGGAAGTGGTCTGCAGAAGACCCTCCCATTTTTCTTCCCTTTTGCTCATCAAATCTGGCTGTGGTCCAAGAAAAAATTGTCAGCCAGACCAGGCTCACCCCCCTCTCGTGTGTATGCGTGGGTGCGCATGTATGGGACATGCGTGTGGGAGGGAGGCTGGGCAGCCGGCCTTGCCCAGGGAGGAATTTCTGTGGGTCTCCTGGGAGCCTCGTTGGTCTCCTCCGTTTCCTTCCCCCTTTCAGACTTCCAGTAGAAGGCCTTCTCTTCTCCTTTTTATCTTCCCTCCCTCCCCGCCCCCTTTCCTCATTACAGCTCTTGATTCGGCGCCTGGGCTCCTGCAGTGTGCCTGGGTGCTGTGCTGGGGGCTGAGTCTGGGCTGGGCCCAGGCGCCCTCCCTGCTGGGCCTGCCTCCCGGCTGGTGGGTGGCAGGGAGGCACAGAGGGGTTTCGGGGTTTCTCTGGATTAAGTCCCGGCTGTTATGGGGGGGGTGGTACTTAGTCTAGCCAGTGGGTTAGAGGACCTGCCCCAGGGAGGTGGCTATCTCGGTTTAAATCTGTGCTTCTGCCTCTGGGCACTGAGCCCCAGTAAAGCCGCCCTGCGTGTATGCAGGCACACGGAACCGGCTGTCCTGGTGACCACTGGAACCGGAACCACCTCATCTACTCTGGCGGGCAGTGCAGGGCAGGGGAAGGAGCCCCTGTCTTGGACTCGGGGAGACTCGGGCTTCAGTCCTGGCAGGGCTGAGGCTGGCCCGAGGCCGGCCCGTAGGCCTTTGTGCGGACCACGGAAAGCCCCGCGTGTGGGCCGGTGACTTGGGAACAGCCTTGCTCTCTGTGCGGACATAAAATGTGCTCAGGGCCCATGCACCAGTGCCAGAGAGCTCCACTTGGCTCGGGCAGTGTCAGCCCCCACTGCCCTCCGTGGACCCTTGTGCAGGGCTCAGCCTGCACCACGGCCGGGGAGACTGCTGGTGGTGCAGGCAGGTGGCCCTTGTCATCTGTCCAAGGGACATAAGACACAGGCCCTCTTTTAAAAGAGGCTGAGACAAATCCTAGTAATGCCTTAGTCCCTGGCGGGTGCACCGTGTAATTAGGCCTCCCCTTCCCTTTGTATCCACCTGAGGTTCAGGTCGGGGGGGGGGCTCGTGCTGAGGCAGGTAGCTGGGTGACACCATCCTCATTTGCAGAACTTATAAGTCAAAAGGTGTTATTTCTGTGCTCTGATTTAACCCGAGCTGACAGAGGTGAAGTTCACTGACTCTGAGGCTAACAGCACTGGGTTCCAGCCACACCTCTGCCATTGATTAGTTCTGTCTTGGGACAAAGAACTTACCTTCTGAAGCCTCAGCACCCCCTCTGCAGAATGGGAGTCACACTAAAGCTCCCCCAGGGCTTCGACGAGGACGTGTGCAGGGGTGCTCCGTGTGGGCCTGAGATGTGCGTGCTTCACAAATAATGATCACTGATGGGCGTGGCGTTTCCAACCCAATTGCTGGTGACACCGCAGGCAGCAGGCTGAGGGTGCCTTCGGACCCTGGACCCTCACGCCCTGGGCCCGGCTGCAGCCTGTCCCACAGAGAGGTTTCTGTGTGGCCCATAGACCTGGAAGGTACACGCTCCCTCGTTTCTGATAAATAATTCATCATCTCCCTGTTGCTTCCTGGGCCGGTTGGAAATACATGTCATGGAGATGAATGGTCAGGGCCTGACAGGGTGAGTGTCAGGGATTTTTCTGAGTTTTCACTTGGTTTGACGAGAGTTTGAGCTGCAGAGCGAGGGGTTGGAAGGTTGGTTCTGACCACGTGTGCATGGGCTTAGGCATAAGGAAGCCCCGAAGTCTGTATTGGCTCTCTTGGTGTGTGAGATATTTTTAAATGGAGAAATCAAGGGAAAAGAGCCCTAATGAACATGAACGAGTGTACACTGAGGAATCACATGACCTAACAGGGGTCCGGCTGGGCAGGGACCAGTTTCTTCAGAGAGGGTCCAAGGCAGAATTCTAATGACTCTGTCCGTCATAATACACAGTTCTCACTTATCGATCCCTCCCTGAGTCCTGGGCTCAGAATTTGCCGGATTTCTCTTATTAATAGTGACTCGATAAAATAGAGTCAGTTGGTGTTTCTTTTTCATGTTAGAAACCGAGGCTCTGGGAGGATTTGAGCCCGGGTTAACCTCACCCTCAGCCAGTATTCTCAGCACCACACATACTGGCTTTATATACCTGTCTGGTACCCACCCGAGGGTTATGTGATGGAGCAGAAGCATCTGGGCTGGGAGAAGGGAAACCCAGATCCCAGCCCTGTGAGTGCAGCAGCTACTTCTGGACGACAGGCCACGTCCCTCAGCCTTTGGGGCCCTCGCTTCGTTGCCTAGTGTGAAAATTGCATTGGCTACATCCATCTTTAAGGTTTTTACAAAGATAAAGTGAGGCAATAGCTGGGAAAGTGCCTTGCAAACTTGAGTGATGTGCAAATAAAGGGCTTATGTTATTAGATTTTTGATAATGTTGGGCTATTTTTTTTCATAATGCTCACGTTGTCTTTGATGGAGTAAAAAACCTTGGGCTGATTCTTTCCGTCCCTTGATAGCTTTTGTCCCTAGGTGGGCAAGGACTGCTCTCTGACTGTGGGGCGCTGTCCTCCCGCTGGGTTTGGGACAGGGTTGAGAGGTGCTGTGCTCGCCCCTTCCTTCTTGCTGGAACCTTGGGCCATAGGGGATGACTTATTTTCCAAGTGCTCCTTTTTCTAATGTTAAAAATGATTAAAGAAGATAATTTAGGTGACATAAACAAACTTTAATACCTCACAAAGTAGACAGTCTCCATTCAGAGAACTACAGAATGGGTGGAAGAGAGGAAGATTTTGTAGGATGAAGAATAGGAATGAGAAGGAAGGACAGCCCCGGCTGTTGCAGCTCAGTCGGTCGGGCATGGCCCCGGGGAGTGAGAGGTCGCTAGTTTGATTCTAGGTCAGGGCATGGGACCGGGTTGTGGGTTTGGTCCCCGGTTGGGGTGCATATGAGAGGTAACCGATCGATGTTTCTCTCTCTCCCTCCTTCCCTCCCCCCCTTCCCCTCTCTCTAAAAATAAATAAAAACTTTAAAAAAAGAAAAAGAAGGACGAACAGAGGCCAGAGTTGGCTTGGTGTTTGGGGATGGCGCAGCCCCCCGAGTTCTTGGGGTCCTGTGTCCGGAGCCCGCACCACCATGCTGCTCCTGCCCTGCAGACCCCGCTCCCGAGCCACTCTGGGGCCTCCCCGTGGGACTTGGGAGCAACAGTGGCCCATGTAGAGGCCTTTCCCCGGGGTAGCAGTGGGCGGCATGGCTGGCGTTAGGTTGTGCAGAGTCATAACCAGAGAGAGAGCAGGAAGGGACCTCCAAGGCATCTGAGTCCTGCAGGTGACCATTCCCCCAAGATGGTGCTAGAACCTGAGACGCCCCTCTCTCCCTTGATGTTCAGACTCAGAGAGGACCCCCGAAATGCTGTGCCCAGCCTGACAGGTGACTATGGCGGGATGTCAGCCAGGCGGTGCCGACTCTTGGCTCCCCCTCGCTCAGCACCCCTCTGAGGTCGCGTCACCTAGGACCCCGCCACGCCTCTGTCACACCACGGCACAGGGCGCCCAGACCCCACTCAGCCCTCTTTATTCCCACCTTCGTCCTGGCGATGAATGCCTTAAAAACAAATGCTAATCAAGAAGAAATACAAACGGTAAAATTATTAGAAACTTGCTCTAAAGCAGCTCTGACCATGACATTTAAATCATTAGGTCGCTCGGAAACTTAAAGAATATTGTTATTGTCTTTAGTCCTATAATTTGTGGCATTAGATTATAATTATTTTTTCTCGTTTTTATCAGAAAAAATTGGCTGTGATAATTATGAGGCCTTGAAATAATTTGAATAGTTGTGTAATGCAGCCTCCCAGAACCCTTTGCGGAGAATCCCTTGGCCGGTTTCTCTGACCTGAATGGACAGGGAGATGCTGGTTAACTGGGGGCCGATGTCCCACTTTACAGAAGCAGCATGTGCACAGGCCCCGCTAAAGGAATTTCTTAAGTCACGTTACAAAATTGATTATGTAGGTTTACAGTTGTGACCACACAAAACACAGTTTATTCTTATATTATTATTTATTAATTATTGTATTATTTTCCATACAAACAACTGTACACCTGCTTTTGTCCCACTCTGCGTATTAGCACATAGATGCAAATATATTAGCATTGAAGGTGCTGTTTGTGGCTGTTAATTTCTGGAGCGGCCTCAAAACTTTTTTAATAAAACATGACACCAAACCCATTGCCATGCACAGAAGTTGCATCCATGCCCCTGCTGTCGCCTGTGTGACTCCATCGTGCCCTCTGGTTTCCTTTGCAGAGCTCTCGGTCATGAAGAGGAAGAGGGGCAGGCCTAAGGGGTCCACGAAGAGGCCGAGCGCGGAGGAGGAGCTGGCGGAGAGCGCCATCGGCCCGCGCGAGGCCTGCCCGCCGGCCCTGGGGGAGGGCCGCAGCCCGGCCCCAGGCCGCCTGGAGTGCGCCAGGTGCTCCCGGAAGTTCTCCAACACGCGCCAGCTGAGGAAGCACATCTGCATCGTCGTGCTGGACCTGGGCGAGGACGAGGCGGGCGCAGGTAACCGCTGGCCGTGTCGGTGGCTGCCAAAGAGCTCCAGCTGCTCAGAGCAGCGTTTACTGGTTGCGTCCTTACTTGGAAATGGTGCATATTGATACAAACCGCACCTCTCTGGGAAAGTGCTTATTTGGTAATGATCGTGGACTGTGACCGTGTGTAGTCTTTGAATTGAACGTGTCATCAGGTGGCGATGCCCACAGAGTCCAAGTCACAGGGGCATCTTAGTCGGTGATGTGGGGCTGCAGAGAGGGTCGGACAGTTTCTACCCTTAATGAGGTAAGACAGGTATATACTTGATTAATAAATATGGGCAAAGGAATTATCTTCATACATGCCATTTGGTAGATAAAATATTTCAAACTGCAGGGTCCACAGAGAAAATAGTAATAGTCTGGTTGAGAGTCTAAGAAACCCTTTAAAAAGTAGCACCCGTACTTTGAAAATAATGATGGATTCACAGGAAGTTGCAAAGCTTGTAGGGCGAGGCCTCGTGCACACTTCACCCCATTTCCCCCAGTGGTTACCTCTCACAGAACTATAGCGCAGTGTCAATGTCAGGAGGTCACAGGGAGGTGGCACGCACATTTGTGAGGCCACCACTGCCACCAGGAGACAGAAGTGCTCCGTCACCAGAGGCCTCCTTGGCGCTCCTGCTTCATAGTCACCCCACCCCCAGCAACCAGCCATCTGTTCTCTCAGTTCTGCAAGTTTGCCATTTCAAGAATCTTAACTGAGTCCCACAGTATGGGACCCTTTAAGATTGGCATAGAAAACCGCCTGTTCAGACCCAGCTTCGTAATTTTAGACTTGAGGAAGCTGGGGTGCCCAGTGCTGATCTTCCAGGGCCACACTCACTTGAGGTAGAGGCGGGGCACTGTCGCATGTCTCCCCACTTCTACCCCATGGCCAGCCCTGCGCTACCGCCTAGTGTCGTGTGGCCAGGCTCGCACCTCCTCCGTGGATGGGGATTACATTCATGGGCGTGCGCCTCTCGCAGCTTCTCTGCCCTCCTAAGAAATAAAGTACCCTCTGTGTGGTTCTGATGTTTATTTTCTGCTCCGTAATTAACACGGCAGTGTCTTCAGCGACGGCAGCAGGCACAGGCCTTCCGATAAGGTTATCAGCTTCCGCTGATAATAAACTGTAGAAAACGGCCTCATGTTCCATCGATCTGAGTAACTAAATGGACTCGAACAAACACCAAATGGGAAGGGAGACGCTCGGCCACTGCCGAAGCCTCTCAGATATGCAGAAATGACCCCCTGCCCAGCAGTCTCGCGGCTGATGTCCATGCCGTCGCTCCACGTTTCTTAGTGTGCCAAGCACAACATCACACTCTGGAAAATTCTTGCGTAATTGTTTTAATACGTGCTCTCTAAAGAGCAGCTTAGTGACATTTCAAACAATTGACCTTGACTCTTTAGCTTGTTAAAACAATTAGAGGAAAACAAAACAGACTTCTTCTGTGCACCGAACCATGGCAAGTTAAAATAACACTTTTGATATGTATTCAACATTTGTTTTATTCTGCATTTGAATAGTAAAAGAAACCAGGAAAACAGATTTTTTTTTTTATGCCATTATGTGCAACAGCTGGTGTTTTTGAAAAAACATTTTGCAGCCTACAGAAATCAATGTGTCAGGTTTATGAAAGTGACTTCTGAACCTTTCCAAGCTTGTTATTTCTGGGGTCATTTTATGCCAAGAGAGTTGTAAACGGCACTCTGACTCTTGTTAAATCCTTCTTAAAGAAGACAAGGGATGTATGCTAAGATTTTATTTTGAGTGCCTTCTGCTATATCTGTGTTCACAGAACAGCTGACTTGATAATGGCTGCCCCGGTCGGAAAGTTTTGAGCGAGTCGTGTGTGAAAACGCGCAGTCGGGAGGGTGGGGCAGGGCCGGGCTTTCAGTGTCACACCTGCCTGAGTGCTAAGTGTGTAACAGTCATGCCCTTCCTCTGGGCTGCCTCATCAGCCCTCCTGTTTTTGCTGCACTAGTCGGGTGCACGGAACCCCGAGGGGGTCTGGGCAGTGGTCTCAACCCTACCCCGTTTTTAGCACACTTGCAGTGTGGGGTCTCTCCTGGCACATTAACACTCCCTTCCTGGGACCCCGCTCTCTCCATTTTGTCTGCCTGGCAAGAGGGGAGGGGAGCCCTGGTGGTTTCCCCTTGGCCCCGGGTGGCATCTGTCATTTCTGACCATGCAGTTCATTGGTCCGGACTGATCGCATGTCCCCCTCTGATTTCATGGGGCCAGGAAGTGCTGCCCTGCCATGCGCCTCGGGGGGAGAACTGGGACTGCTTGCTGCCTGACTGTAGGGATGCTGCATGGTTCCTCTGTGTTTCCATGGAGGCCCGCCCCGCCCCCCAGCTGTGTTCCGGAAACACCCTCCTGGTCCAGAGTCTCTCGAGCTCGAGCCTGCGTGTCAGTCTGTGTCCCAGAGCAGGCGCTCGCTCTCCAGCGCCTTAAAAATGGCCGTCCCCTGCTCCGTTTCAGTGACCAGCCTCACAGTTCAGATATCTCAGCTAGAAACTGCTCCCAAAAAGCAAGCCTTTTTGCCAGGACCTTTGAGGGAAGACTTTCTTGTTCAGCCCCTCGGAGGCCAGCCTGGTCTGTGCTGCTCGCTGACCGCGTGGTGGAGCCTGCCCGTGGCGCTGGGAGGCACGGGACGACTCTGACGCATTTGCTGTCCAAGGCTCAGTGGGCTGTTGAGCGTCCTGCGTGGAGGGGCTTGATGGCATGCGACGGAGCCTGTGACACGTGGGCCTTACTCCAAGTGACGGTTCTTCCCAAGACAAGTCGCTGCTGGGCATCGTGACCCCCATTTGAAAAGGAGCGCCGTCTGCCACTGGGCAGCCCGGACTGCTGAGAAGTGCTGGGACGGACGGCCGTGGCCTGGCAGCCTTTAAAGCCAGACAGGCTGCTGGGAGCTGACTCCGCAGGTGGTGTGGGAAGACCCTGCCCCAGCAGAGGACAGAGAGGTGAATAGGTTATAGATGTCAGAGGGCCCACCAGTATGAGAGCCAGGGCAGAACCATGTGTCCACAGGCCGCACTCTGGAGGGCTTCCTGACTTGGCATGGTGGGGGTGGGGGGGCAGATGGCATCAGTTTTGTCCCCTCATGACAGTTCATGCGAAAGCCTGCAGCTTGGGAGATGCAGTTGCTTTTGAGGAATGCTGGGAAGCCCTCTGCAGTGAATATGGGGGGGGCGAGGGGTGCACATGAAGACAGAGTCTCCTGCTCGTCCTGTGCTCACTGACGGCCCTCTGGGGAGGCTGCAGGCTGCCAGCAGGAGCTCAGCTGGCCTTTCCTCAGAGCAGGGAGACAGGAGGATGTGAAAAAGCCCGAGGGAAGGGGCCGTGGTGCACATTTAGCAAGTTAGAATTATCGTGGGCTAATTCGTTTCTTCAACTGCTGTGTGAGCAGGAGGGATGGACTGGTGGGGAGCCCAGAATGTACTCCCTTATCAGTCTGCTGTGCTGGCGGCCGCCCTGGGCCTTACAGTGATGTGGCTGATAACACTTGGCTCTCCGGGGTGTTCTGAGATTTAATTAGTTCTTGGGCAACGTAAAACGGGCACTTTAGAATATTAGTGCAGTGTTGGTTATAAATGAATGCACATAAACACTTCTGCCAGTGTGTGAGCGCCTGTGCAGTTAACTCTTTCCCTGCCGTTCCCACGTCGGCCTGCCCTGTGGGACTGCTATGACCCGTGAGGACTCTGCGAAGGCTACAAACCCAGATGCAGTCCCACCCCTAAGAGTGCGGGGCTGGGAAATGGAGCAGCATCCCTCCCCGAGGACTCACTGAGGACAGGAGGGATGGTGGACACAGAGCAGGGAGATTTTGAGGTGAAAGGAACTTGTTTGAGATGTTTGTATTACTGAACTTCATTTTTCTTTACAAGGTTTCAGAAGCTCATCAGAGTTAAGGGTGTGTGCATGCGTGCACCCGCGGGTGTGCAGGCGATGTGCGTGTGCGTGCATGCACATACCAATTGTGCGTGTGTACATGCATATGTACACCTCGGTTATGGGCTGAGAACATGGGAGTGTTTCTGAACCCTCGCTGTAGGTCATTCACTAATTGATCACAATCGGGCTGAGCCACTGCTGCGTGTGCACGAGGCAGGTGGCTGTCACGGGCTGTGTGACGTCAAGGGAATGGAGGTATGTGCTGTGAAGCTGTTCAGTTCAGTGGACCAGACAGACAGTGACAGGGACACTTTGGGTTCACTGCGATGAGCATCTGTACAGGTCACACAGGGCCTTGGAGGAGCTCGGAGGAGGTGCTTCCAAAGCAGCCTGGGGCAGCAGGTGCTGGTCAGGGAGGGCTTGGGCAGAGGTCTGAAGGCCCCGGGGCCTCGTATTCTGGAGAGGGGGTAGCAGTGCAGGTGAGGACAGGGAGAAGAGGGGAGGAAGGGAGGCACGCAGTGCTGGCGGAGGAGACAGCATTTGTTACGTCCACACGTGACCCATGTGGCGATGGTGAGGGAGGTGGTGCAGTGGCCCGTTGAGGGCTGCAGTGTCTCAGTTTAGCAGTGGCACTGGGGGTTGAAAGAAGGGGACATATTCTGGAGCTGTCGAGGAAGTGGGACTCCTAGAACTGGGACAGAGGTTGGAGTGGACAGGAAGCAGGAACGGTTGAGAGGGGCCATCTAGGTTTTGCTTGGGCGCTGGGAGGAGGATGGCCCTGTTGATCTTGAGAACCCAAGGGAGAAGCAGGTTTGGGGGAAAGAGGACGAGTTAATTTTGGTCTCGTATTGAGTTTGGTGGCTGGTGGGTGTCCATGGGGATATCATGCCCCTGGGGGTATAGCCCTGGCCTTGGAGCCCCAGTGGGTGGTCACCAGGGCACTGGATGGAGGCAGAAGAACAGGACAGCACGGCGGCCTGCTGGGGGCCCTGCTGCAGGGAGCGAGAGCGAGATGAGCCTGGGGCAGAGTGTCCATTCATTGGTCCTGGGACCATGCCTGGGGCCGACCTGGGCAGGAGCCAAGTCAGGTGCTTTATATGGGAGGGAATGAAGATGAGATTGGGGACGGAAAGAGCTGAGATGGCCCCGTGCAGCCCTCAGGGCGCGGCAGGAGGCAGGTGGCATGCTTGGGTTGGCAGCTTGAAAGTTTGATACAGGATTGTTGGTGAAGGTGTGGGTGGGGCTAGGTCCCAGGGGATGTGGGACGCGGTGGTGTTATCACCCTGGGCTTAGAGGAGGAGGGGACAGTGGTCACCAGCCTCCTGCAGGAGAGTGGGAGGCCCTGGTAGAGGATGCAGTCAACCTGAGATGAGGGTCTGCTCTGTTCCCGCCTATCTCCTGCTGGTGCCTCCATTGGCCAAACCCGGCGGGGAGCCAGAAGACAGTGGGGCCTTGTGTGAACCCCATAGGTCAGCCTCTGGGAGCGGGGTGGAGAGTCACAGCGGGTGGACCTGGAGGGCCAAATGGGAACTTTCTAGAATAACAGGGGCATTGCAGTTTTGCTCGTTACCCTTAAAATAGGATGCATGCTCGGTCTCTGCTCCTTAAACAGTGCTGCCTCCAGTTTGTCATCAGAACACCTCTCTTGTGTGTGAGGTGCCTGGGACCCTGTAAGGGGGCGGTGTCAGCTCTGTGGGCCATGTACCTCAGAGTAATAGGACTCTGCCACCGTCTGCCAAACCCCCCGACCCCGCCACTGGAACCTCACAAGGACTGTAAATTTAGAGAGTTTCCAGTGGGTTCAGTTAAAAGGCAGCACCCGGCTTTTAACTCACCCTAGACTCTTCTGAGGCCCTTGGAGCAGTGGCCGTGGTTAGTGGTATTTGACGCAGTCCCTTGCATGACCTCACCTGGTAGCTGTAAAGCTGTTTTCAGGGCTCCTCAAAGCTGCTCTAATAAATAAATAAAATGAAGCTTTATTGACTTCTTTTTTAAATCACATTTTATTGATTATGTTATTACAGTTGTCCTGATTTTCCCCCTTTGCCCCCCTCCACCCAGCAACCCCCACTCCCTCAGGCAGTCCCCCACCATTGGTCATGGCCATGGATCATGTGTATAAGTTCTTTGGCTGCTCCATTTCCTGTACTGTGTTTTATATCTCCATGGCTCTTCTGTAACTACCCATCTGTACTTCTTAATCCCCTCACCTCTTCCCCATTCCCCCACACTACCCTCCCATCTGGCATCCATCAAAATGCTTTCTATATTCATGATTCTCTCTGTTCTTGTTTGCTTAGATTTTAAGATTAAATTTTTAGATTAAATTTTTGATAGATATGTATTTTTTTGCCATTTTATTGTTCATAGTTTTGATCTTTTTCTAAAATAAGTCTTATTAACATTTCTTATAATAATGGTTTGGGTGAAGATGAACTCCTTTAGTTTTTTCTTGTCTGGGAAACTCTTTATCTGCCCTTCAATTCTAAATGATAGCTTTGATGGGTAGAGCAATCCTGATTGTAGGTCCATGTTTTTCATGACTTTTGAATATTTTTTGCCAATCCCTTCTATCTTGCAAAGTTTCTTTTAAGAAATCAGCTGACAGTCTTATGGGAACTCCCCTGCAGGTAATAGCTGCTTTTCTCTTGCTGCTTTTAAGATTCTCTCTTTATCTTTAACCTTTGGTATTTTAATTATGATGTGTCTCGGAGTGGGCCACGTTGCATCCATCTTGTTTGGGACTCTCTGTGCTTCCTGGCCTTGCATGTCTATATCCTTCGCCAAATTAGGTAAGTTTTCTTTCATTTTTTTTTCAAATAGATTTCCAATATCTTGCTCTTTGTCTTTTCCTCCTGGCACCCCTATGATGTGAATGTTGGACCTGTTGAAGTTGTCCCAGGGACTGCTTATACTACCCTCATTTTTTTGGATTCTTTTTTCTTGTTCTGATTGGTTGCTTTTTGCTTCCTTATGTTCCAAGTCATTGATTTGATTCTTGGCTTCATGTACTCCACTGTTGTTTCCCTGTAAATTGCTGTTTATTTCAATTAGTGTAGCCTTCATTTCTGACTGGATCTTTTTTATGCTTTTGAGGTCCTCACTAAGTGCCTTGAGCATCCTTATAACCAGTGTTTTGAACTCTGCCCCTGATACATTGCTTATCTAGCCTTCATTTAGCTCTTTTTCTGGAGTTTTGATCTTTTCTTTCATTTGGGCCATGTTTCTTTGTCTCCTCATTTTGGCAGCTCCCCTGTGTTTGTTTCTATGTATTAGGTAGAGCTGCTTTGACTCCATGTCTTGGTAATGTGGCCTAATGCAGTAGGTGTCCTGCAGGGCCTAGTGGCACAGCCTCTGCTATCAGGGTATACCCTTTGTGTGGGCTGAGTACATTCTCCTCTTGTAGTTGGGCCTTGGTTGCTGTTGGCAGATCAATGAGAGGGATTTTCCCAGGCCAGTCAGCTGCAAGGATTGGCTGTGACCACTAACCACTAACCTCCACCCCCTGCGGAGGATTGGCTATGCAGGGGCAGGGTGGTGGTGCTCCAGAGTTGTCTGTAGCTGTCCACTGGGTACACTGGCCCTGGGGTTTCCCAGGTGGTGCAGGCCAAGGTCAGCCCCCACCTGTGTTTTGCCCCGGGCTGCCTTGCCTGAGCTGTAAAGCAGTCTGAGGTGGCTGCTGCTTGTGCTGGGCTTGGAGGTTCCCAGAAGAAGCCAAGCTGTGAACCTAGGCTGGCTACTGCTAGTGCCAGGCCTGGGGCTCACTCAGGCCAGCTGTTGCTTGTGTGATAGCATTTAAGAAGTTGTGAAGACTGGCCATTCCTATGGAAAAGCAGCTTTGGGTGGACCCGTAAGTTGGGTGGGGCAGAGTCTCTGGGGATCTCCAACGCTGGTCAAATGGTGTTAGCCAAGTTGATGGAGCCAGATATGGCACCAGCTTGCCAGCTGTGTGGGGGGAGTTCTCAGAAAAGGGGTGATGGCCTCTGCTTTGCCTTGATGCCAGACACTTCAGTTCCTCACTTTATGCCACTGGTGGTTTTTAAGCTGCTACCCCGGTGCTGGAGCTCAGAGGGAGTGAGTGTGAGTCCATGAGTCCATGTGTGGGTCCCTTAAGAGAAACTGCTTGTGGCTCCAACAGTTTCTTCCACCGACTCAATCCCTGCTGGTTTTTGCAGCCAAAGTTGTGGTGACTTATCTTCCTGGCACTGGAACCTGGGCTGGGGGACCTGGTTTGGGGCTGGGCCTCCTAACTCCCGAGATATCCCTCCTGAATTTTTATCCACCGTAGGTGGGTGAGAGACCAGCCCATTCCACATCTGTGCCCCTCCTACCAGTCTGAATGGATGTGGTTTCTTTAATTCTGTAGTTGTCAGGCTTCCATTCAACTCAATTTCAAATGGTTCTGAGTGATGGTGGCTCTGTATTTTAGTTGTAATTTTGATGTGGTTGTGCGAAGAAGAGGTGAACCATGTCTGTCTACGCTGCCATCTTCCTGATTGGTTATATCAAAGCATTATTTAAAAAGGAAAAAAATCCCATAATGCATTGTTTCTACCTCCTGACATCATCCTGCATTCTGCTGTGGTTATTAATGCAGGCGTGTCACCCAATACAGAGGCCACAAAAAGAGCTCCTGTGACTCAGGCAGTTTGTAGACCTTTTGAAATGTTTTTATTACAGCCATTGAACGGTAAAATAAAATGAAGCAAAACCTGCCACCAGGGACAAGGCAAATCAGACATCACAGAAAAGTTGTCACTGGCAGCGACTTTGGAGGTCATTTGTGGGCCTTGCTCTTCCGCTTTTCAGGGGTCATCATGGCCTTCGAGGAACGGGCATACGCAGTGGCCGTAAGGAGTGATGGCCTGCTCTGTGTGACTCCTGGCGTCATCTACTAATGTTTCATTTCAATTCTGTGTTAACATCTTTAGTGTCGACAGTAATTATGTGACTGAGGACCTTTTCCAGTCAGTTCATAAAAATGCGTAACAGTGTTTCCACCAGATCTAAAACTGTGCTGAGCACCCGATGATGGGGTCAGGCACCCACAGACTTTTCATTCGTGGCACATAGAAGGCGCGTGTTGGCTTTGGTCAGTCTGCACGGGCCGGGCCCTTCCCTTGCGTCTTGTTAGAGAGACTTGCCTGCCTAAGAATCTGCGCTTCTCCATTGCACCTTTGCCTGCAGGCGTTTGTTGGGACGTGGACGTGCCGGTCTGGCTGTAGGCGGACCTGAGTCATAGGAAGCTCCGAGTTACCCAGGCCGTCCGCCTCTGGTTTCTCCCATGCTTCAGGCTTCTCCTTATGCTGTATGGTTCCGACCTCACCTCTGACGGTGACCCAGTGCTTTGCAAGCCCCCGCTCTGCACCTGCCTGCGAGCCGGTCCCGCAGCCAGCGACCACTTGGCCTCTCTGATAGGGGGCTGCGTCTGCTCGTCATGACGTTTTGAGGAAGTGAGTCTTGGGCAGATGATTTTAGGTTTGAGGCCATGATTCTAAGTAAGGGAAGAGCCCTGTCCCTTCCTTGCCTCTCTTTGTTTCTTGCTCTGGAATCTGGAACAGCCATGCATCCGAGAGCTCGCTGCCTCCTTAGCCTTTACTTTGATGGCCAAGTGCTCCCACCCCCAGGCTAACGCCAAATATGGCTGCGTGGAGTTAGCGCCTGTTCTGCCTGTGGCTGACGTAGCTGTTCTCTGGGGTGTTCGAACGTCTTTTGAACGCATTCAGTTCATTCTCTCAGTGGGGGTGCAGATTTAAAGCACAAATTTAGTCAAGCTACCCACCCCTCCAAAACAGTGACAGAGTGGATTACCATTGCCTTCCAGATTGGCAGGGGAGAGGCGGGTCACATGGGGACACAGGCATGTTTTGGTTGTCTCCCCCATTATTTTAAAAATATTTAGATTAGCGTCAACCCTGAAAAATGAGGTTTCATATAAAAATCTGGATTTCCGGTTTCCCTTTGAGCAGTCAGAAGATTTGGTGGCTGTGTCCCGTGACCTAGCTGTGCAGCGCTGGCCGGAGCTGGGGCCTGTGCCCTGTCCCCTGAGCCTCACCTGGCCAGTGTTGGTCACTTGTTCTGCTTGATGGTCCCCGCAAGCATTGGCACGTGCTGAAGGTTCCATACTTCCCATGGCGTTCCAGTCCTCTGGGACCTAGCTTTTCCTCCACTGGTTTTATTTCTACCTCCTTGCTTCTCCATGAAGTGAGCCACACTGGGCACCTGGCTAACAGTTGCTCCTTGTCTCTGCCACCTTTCCTTCAAGGAATGCTGCCATTTTCACCACACCCTGCCCTTTGCTCCATGCGCCTTTGGCGTTACCTGTTGCTACAAACGCTGGTTTTTTAGATTGACTGGAAGGGTTGCCTCCTTAGAAAGTCTTTTCTGACCTCTCATCTAGAATCTTCCATCCCTGCCCGCAGTCGTCCCAAACCCCTTCTCCTCTAAGTTGCCATGCGGAGACCTGTCCCCGACTGCACCTGTTCGCACATCTGTCTCTCCCACCGGAGCCCAGGGCTCAGGGGCGGGGGCTGAGACTGTGCCTTAGAAGGCAGAGTCCACCGTGCCTGGTGCTAAGAGGTGCCTGCTCACTGCAGGGATGAGCAAGTGACTGACTTCTTCTCAGGCCGGGACCTTGGTGATCTCATCTCCCCCCAGTGTTGTTTGTTTATGACCCTGAAGTCTGATAGGATTCATGCCAGGCAGATGAAGGGCATCCCAGTGCCTTAACGGTGGCCTGTGGTGGGACTGCAGTGACTATTTATGGACTCGATGACAGGCTGAAGAACCCAGGATGATATCTGAAGGGATACAGTGGCCTGCCCGCACCGAGGACCGATGTCTATGTCACACGCACGTTCCCTCACTGCCCCCAGAAGGGTTCTGGGTGCCCACCAGCTCTGTCACTGCTCCGAAAGGGTGTTTTATCCATGTTGGTGTTTGCTTTTCAGGTAACGAATCTGACCTTGACCTGGAAAAGAAGTTTAAGGAAGAAGATCGAGAAAAGGCCCCAAGGAGACCAAGGACACAGAGAACAGAGAAAGCCCAGAAGATCTCCTCAGGAAAGGAGACCGGGCAGGTTCCCGGAGCAAAGAAACCCATCATCAGCGTGGTTTTAACTGCACACGAAGCCATCCCAGGTGACCGCAACAAGTGGGAAGCGACCGAATGGGAACCTTTGGGCAAGGCTATACCACTTGGACTGGGGGTCCTGGGCAGGGTGCTCACCGACGGGCTCCCCATTTCACGACCCATTAACCTGGGACGACGGCAGGGCTGCCCCTGCCAGGGCTGTTATGGGTACTGTGCACAGGAAAGGTGGGGAGGCCCTCCGCCCCCACTGCCACCACGGCCGTGGACTCTGCAGCTGCCACCTGCCCGCCCCATCCCAGCGGCCACGCAGGAGCTGTGGCCAGGGAGACAGTCTTTCTGTCTTCGCTTCCTGACCCAGCCCCTGTCCTGGCCGCCCTCCTTCCCCTCACCGTGCTCAGCAGGGCAGCTGCTTCTCCAAAACCCAGGCTGACGTCAGCTCCCTCCACCTCACTCGCTTTGTGCCTTTTTAGTGGGTTCATTAAATATTTTATAATACTGGAAATTTCTGTCTCCCTTTCCTTTCACATAAAATAGCAAGTGGATATATTGTACTACTTTTTTTTTTAAGTCTCTCCCAGGGAGGGTTACCGTAGACTAAAAGCAGTTTATGATCGTAGGTTCCAAAGTAAAATAGTTTTTTTTTTTTCCTATCCATTAGGGGTGATAGGTGTGAAATAAAATTTTAAAAATTAAGTTTAGGATTTTAAAAACAACTACTGCCTTTTAAGCATCTTTTTTTTCAATGTTAACAGTAACTCATTATTTAAAATGAAAATACTGAATAAAAGCCTCTGAATACTTCACTGCCAAGTAAGTTGATAAGTAGAGAATGATCCATATAAAATTTGTGACTGAAAGAACTTTCTGGAAAGTCACTTTACCTGCCCCACTCTACTTCAGAGCAGTGTTGTTCTTTTCTGGGGGATGAAGATCCCAGGAAAGAGCTTCCTGTTCTCAGCCTTCTCTAGAGGAAGTTTCTACAGTAATTTCTTAAAAATTGATGGTAGTATTTTGAGATTTCTGTTAAGTGGAGGTGAAAAGTAGCATTAATTTCCTTTGCTATTACAGAAGCAAGAGGTAGATCGGAGCCTTTAATGCACTGGATAGACACCTGTGCGTGTCTGTACACATGTGTGCACATTCACATGAAGTGTTTACCACTGGGAAAGGCCTTCGATCATTTCACATCCTAGAATTGCACAAGTGACGGTGGTCTTTGAGTGTGTTCACCGCCAACTCTTCACTTCGTGTGTGGGAGCAGAGGCCCCGAGAGGGGAGGGAATGTCGCACGTGGGACTAGACCCCGGGCAGCCCAAGCGCCTGTTCATCGAGGAGTAGCTGCTTCCACTTCTCTGTGCTGTTTTTTAATTTTTTTTAGCTGTTTTTTTTTTAATGTTTTGTTTCTTTCATTTAAAAGATTTTTTGTTCAGTTACAGTTGTCCCACCTTTTTTCCCATTGCTCTCCCCACCCCCCCCTTTTAAAAAAGATTTTATTTATTAATTTTAGAGAGAGAGAAGGGAGGGAGAAAGAGAGAAACATTGATATGAGAGAGAAACATCAATCAGTTGCCTCTTGCATGCCCCCTGTGGGGGACTTGGCCCTCAACTTAGGCCTGTGCCCTGGCTGGGAATTGAACTGGCGACCTTTTGGTTTGTGGGACGATGCCCAATCCACTGAGCCACATTAGCCAGGGCCACTACTCTGTGCTGTTGATGCCAGTTTACACCTGCATAAAGCTCAACACTTGATTTCACATAACATCTTGCAGGTAAACATGTCTGTATCTATCTATATGCCTGTGCATTTTTGCTAAAATAAATCAAGTGAAAATGGACCTCAGGACCCTTTGATAGGTTATTAGAAAAGGTATCCCTTTCCCCCAAGTGCACGCACACACATGTTAAATGTGATCTGAGGGGAAACTGACACCATGCGCAGGTGCCATCCCGGAAAGAAATGTGCTGCTCTGGCTCTGCCCCTGCACTGGGCTGCAGTCAGGGCTGCTCACGGTGCCCCTTTAATACGCAGTGCGTTGTGCCTCCATCTCAGGTGCCACGAAGATTGTCCCCGTGGAGGCCGGGCCTCCAGAAACAGGAGCGACCAACCCTGAGGCCACCTCAGCCGAGCTGGCTCCCCGGAGAGGGTACCAGGAGTATGCAATCCAACAGACGCCGTATGAGCAGCCCATGAAGTCAAGCAGGTAAAGTGTGTGTTCTGCGTGGCTCCTGCCAGGGGCTGGCACCAGTGCCGCCACAGAGGGCAAGGGGCATGCTAGCTGATCGGGATCCTGCTTCGTGAAGGACGCAGGTGTCCTGATTTAACCGAAGAACCCGCCCCGTCTCATGGCCAAAGTGAGGGAGTGTGTGTCCCTGGCGTGGGCTCCGCGGGTCCCTGTCTCAGCCGTGCGTGTACCTGCTGAGGTGGAGCAGTGAGCTGGTCAGCTCACCTCTGCAGGCGTCTTTCCAGCTGAGAGGAAGAACAAAGAAAACGCTAGACGCCAGGACCCCCTCTGTTTCTGCAAGAGAGAGAGCGTTCCTGAAGAGAGGATAAGCTTTGGTGCCAAATCGGCCTCGGTTGGCGCCAGACATTTTTACTAGAGCTCAGCTGAGGAGGTTAAACACCTAGTCTCTGTCAGGGACTGGGGATGTGAGAGGGGGCAGGACAGACACGGCCACTGCGGGGGTGAAGTTCTCACTCCGCTGTGACCTGACACAGGCGATTTTGCCTCTGAGCCCCTGTGACACCAGCCATAGGCCTGTCCAGTGAGTTGGACCTGGCGTGGCGAAGAGGATAAGTGATAAAATAGACAAGAAGTGTCTGGCACCCGTGACTCTCTTACTACATGGGAACATGAGGTCAGGCGGGGAGGCTCCATTAATTTGTAGCCTCAGTCCACTTTTCTTGCCAATGTGAACAACTGAATTTATTGATGAAGCTGTAAAAATACTCATTCCTTTGGCAAACCTGTAATGGAATTAAATTTCAAGATCATTCAAGTCTCAACTCAGGTTGATTTGTAGACCTCAGCTAATTATCTTCATACTATTTCAAGATTCGTTGGGGAGGGCTTCAACTAAATGCTAAACCAGTTACAGGTAGATATACTCCGTATTTAATGAACAGATCCAGGCTGTATTTCTATTGTTACACATTCTATTAATACTTTATAATATTCATTATGAAAGAGACTTTTTTGTATGATGATTTTTCTTCATGAAATATACATGCAAACTTTTAGGTTATAGCAATATGTCAGTTAGGTCATATCAGTTAAGGTTCTCATGCAAATGTGGTTCAGACACAGAAACTTTTGGAAGTCCAGGAAAGTATTAATAAAATCATTTGTAATCTCACTGCTCTGAGATAACCACTGTTAATATTTTTAGTGTATTCCCTTTCAGCCTTTTTACAGCCCATATATTTTATAAAATTGAGTTTATATTTTATGAGTGATTTTGTATCTTGCTTTTAATATTAGCCACATTATACTTTCTTTCTTTTTTGCTCAGACTATTCACGAACTCTTTTGGGATGACGTGCCGTAACATGATGAGACACTACAGTCTTTTCAGCTCTGGACATGGCGGCCAAGGGGCTCTTTGTAAAATGCCCATTTGATTGTACACTCTGTGACCTCTCATTGCTGTTGGGAGAGCTTGGCCCGGGCCCTTCCGGGACCACCCCCTCTCCTGCCTGGCCCGGCCCCATGATGTGCACCCTCTGGTTCTCTGGCTGCAGCCACCTGGGCCCTTTTTACTTCCTTGACCTCTCCTTGCAGGTCGCTCCTCCTCTCCCTAGATGCCTCCCCTGCCCCGGTCGCCCTTCAGCTCCCTGCTCAGCTGTCCAGTCCTCAGGGTGGCCCGCCCTGCCCCTTGGGGAGCTCAGTCTGCCCTGACCCGCACTCTTCCCGGCCCCTGCCCTCCCACATCGCAGGAAGGAGCTCACGGTCTTCACCTGCTCAGTTTTATGGCTTTTGGGCTGGCCCATGGCTCCTCTAGAAGGTTAGCTCCAAGAGAGCACTCCAAGAGTGGTGTTTGTTTTTTGCCCCTGTGTATCCCCAGTGCCTGGAATACGTTTTTGAAATTATGAATGAATGAAAAAAATGTGCCAAGTAGTTTCCTGAGTTGGGCACCTCAAACAGCTTCTTGCTCTGAGCTAATGTGAGATTTGAGAAACAGCTCCGTGACCACCTTCGTTTGAGTTTTGTATTCCTTATTTTGGATCCAGAGGCCTGGCCCTTTGAACGGCTTGTTCGATTGCGTTCTCCCGCGGCGGGTGAGTGGGGCACATCGGGCAACACAATCTGACAGGAGCCGGGGGGACCTGGCAGTCCAGTGCACCCGTTCACAGTCAGTCTGCAGCTTGCACTCGAGACTCAGACATGGGCCGCTTGGCCTCTTCATCAGATCCATTCGCCTTCCTGGGAAACAGGGCGCTGAGGACTTTATCAGGGACTTGTCTGCTAACACACCAAAAATCACAGCAAAGGGTTCTCCTAAGACCATTTAGATCTTGCATTAGGGAAAGAAATGCCATGATGTGTTTATTTAATTAACATTATGAATCCAGGGTTTCTTCCTTAGGTGGTCTTTGCGCCAGGAAAATGTGTTGCCTTCTGGACATCTATCGTTTGAGGAAGGTCCAGATGACTTTCCTTAAATGAGCCTTGGGTTTAGCACGCAGGCTCACCAGCAACTTTCACATTTGAATATTTTAATTACACCCTGTGAATTGTACCCTCTGGGATTCATGGACTGCAATCCATTTAAATAGTTTGATTTCAGGACAAGGCATCCTGTGTTGATCAAACGTAGTCGTGGGAGAGCTTCGTGAATACAGACTTGCAGCTGCAGTGGGTGCAGCTCAGTGGTGTCTGAATCTCAGTGCTGGGGTCACTCGTGTCCCTGAGGGCCTCCCCGGGGGACCTGGACACGCCACCCAGAGGGGGCTGTCGAGGGGGAGGGGCTGCACCTGTCCCCATGCATGTCGTAGTGCTTTGGTGACCGTCACTTGTTGATTTCAGAAACAAGGCATGACTGTTTCAACAGCAGTAGAAACCCCACACCCAGGGCTTCTCCCTGTGTACGGTCCCACCGGGCAGGGGCTGGTGTGCGCTGTTTTCGGACAGCTCAGAGGATGAGGAGGAATGGGCATGCCCTGGAGGCAGAGAGTCTGCTCAGGTTCAAACCCTGGCCTCTTCCCTCACTAATTATATGACCTTGGGCAACCACTCAGTTTTCGTGTCTGCAAAGTGGGTGTAGTGATAGCATTGGGATTAGATACTTAGCATGGGGTTGGCATATGCTGAACACTCAATAATCGTTAGCTGCTGTGATTACTGTCCCCCTCTGCACACACATCGCCCTGTTGGAAGAGAAGGGCCTCCGGGAGGGACTGTGCTTTCCTTCCCACCCCACACACGAGATCCGACAGTGCCCGAAGCACATGGCACGTGTTAATCGATAGCACTCATTTATTAATAAGTGACGGATGAGGTTAATAACCGACTGCTGAACTCTGACGGCTCTCTGAGTTTAAAACTGTGTCACAGTTGGAGGAAGTCGTGACACAGGTGGAGGAAGATGCAGATTCTGTGTTACTGGGAGAAAACAGTGTGGCCCAAGTCAGCACCGGGCTTCCTGTGACTGTGCCACAGAACTAGACAGCCCAACCCCTCACCTGCTCCCACCTGCAGTCCTAGACCGCGGCTGGCCAGGCCCATGGAGGCGCACCTCACTGAGAGCTCAGTACTGCACGCGTCCCCGGGCAGACACGTCAGCAGAGAGGGAGAAGTAACTCAGTTCTCAAGGCCGGGGCCTCTTCCAGGCTCCCAGCCAGACACCTCAGCTCACTGTTCATGGAGAGAAGTGAGCACCCAGAGGAAGGCCAGGGGCCTTTCGCTGATGGGTGGCCCTCCCACGGAAACTTGCAGCAGAGGGAAGGCTGTCACCCCCAGTGGCTGGTGGGATGCACAGGCAAGTCTAGATTATGGGAGCCGTTGAGTGAGCCCAGGTGGGTGGTCGGTAGTCTCACGGGGCAGACCGAGTTCCTTGTATTGAGACTGGCCCCTCTGATTTGCCCGGGACCCATCAGACCAGCTTTGGCACACGGCTGGCTCTCGCGTACGTTGCGGGTGACACAGTCCTCGTCCTCTGGCCGCCCTCTTTGTTCCGTGCCTGAACTCAGACATCTCTGCTTCAGCAACCTTCCTAGCCACCTTCATCCAGGTTGGGGCGGCTTTCTCTTTTCGCCCTGTTCACATTCCTGTCCACATTTCCTGCACTGTGGTACAGCCATGGGCCGACCTGTCCTCTCTGTTCCCAGACTGTGAGCTCAGGATCAAGGACGCACGCTTCCGTCATCGGATGGGCCTGGTCCACCAGGTCCGCTGGTCCTGTTGGTTGAGAAATGCATGCCTGCCACCATCCCTCCTCTATCCCACTTAGTTCGCTTTTGAACCTTTGCTGTTTGGCCCGTAGGAGGAGTGAGAGCTCATTGCAACGTGCAGTCTCCAGCAGTAATGGTGCCGTCTTCTGTTTCTAGGCTAGGGCCCACTCAGCTCAAGATCTTCACCTGTGAGTACTGCAACAAGGTCTTCAAGTTCAAGCACTCGCTGCAGGCCCACCTGAGGATCCACACCAACGAGAAGCCGTACAAGTGCTCCCACTGCAGCTACGCCAGCGCCATCAAAGCCAACCTCAACGTGCACCTGCGCAAGCACACGGGCGAGAAGTTCTCCTGCGACTGCTGCTCCTTCACCTGCCTGAGCAAGGGCCACCTCAAGGTGCACGTCGAGCGGGTGCACAAGAAGATCAAGCAGCACTGCCGCTTCTGCAGGAAGAAGTACTCCGACGTCAAGAACCTTATCAAGCACATCCGGCATGTGCACGACCCGCAGGACAAGCAGGTCCAGGAGGCCCTGGACGGGCTCTGCCTCATGACCAGGGAGGGCAAGCGTCAGCTGCTCTACGACTGCCACATCTGCGAGCGCAAGTTCAAGAATGAACTGGACCGTGACCGCCACATGCTGGTCCATGGTGACAAGTGGCCCTTCGCCTGTGAGCTCTGTGGCCACGGGGCCACCAAGTACCAGGCGCTGGAGCTGCACGTCAGGAAGCACCCCTTCGTCTACGTCTGCGCCATATGCCTCAAGAAGTTTGTTAGCTCCATCCGTCTGCGTGCCCACATCCGGGAGGTGCACGGGGCCGCCCAGGAGACCGCGGTCTTTACCAGCTCCATTAACCAGAGCTTCTGCCTCCTGGAGCCTGGCGGCGACATCCAGCAGGAGTCCCTGGGCAGCCAGCTGCAGCTGGCTGAAGAGGAGTTTGTGTTCCAGGGGGCCAGCACACCCAAAGAAGCGGCCTGCCCCGGGGATGCGGAGCCAGAGCAGGCACGGAAGGAACCAGGGGTCCTGCTGCAGGCGCCGGCCCCGGCCGTGCCCTTGGCCAGCACCTCCCAGGCCGAAAGCACTGCCCTGCCGCCCTGCGAGCTGGGAGCCACTGCCGTGGTCCCCTCGGACCTGCACTCCCACGTGGTCGTTTCAGATGAGTTGTTGTCAAAAAACAACACCTTCTCTGCTGAGGCTCACGCTGCTCCTGAGAAGACCCAGGACACCCAGCCCGGAAGCCCCACCCAGACTCAGGGCGAAGAAGTCACCCTGCTGCTGCCCAAGGCCAGAAGCCCTGCCACAAACCAGGAGGCCCAGACCTCCGAGAGCCCCCCGCAGGAAGGGCAGAAGGCTGCTGCCCTCCTGCCCGAGGGGCCAGACCCCAGTGGTTGCCTCAGGTCAAACCCAGCTGAGGCCTCGGACCTGCCTCCGGTAGCTGGCGGGAAGGACGCAGCCCTGGGCCAGGCTGACTTTTGCACCCCTGTGCCCGAGCACCGGGCTAACATGAATGCCTTCATGCGGATCCTGGACAGCTTGCAGAAGAGGCGCATGGACACCGGCCTGTGCGAGAGGATCCGGAAGGTGTATGGAGACCTGGAGTGTGAATACTGTGGTAAGAGAGGCACAGGGTGCAGCTGGTGGGCCTCTCATTCCATCCGTCCCACCTCGTGTGTGATTGAGCTCACGTCTCTGCAAAGAGCCGCCTCCAGACGCGCTGTCCTCCGTCTGTAGAGAGCCCTGGGTGGCCGCCCGTGTGAGGTCTTCGCGGAGGCGGCCGGGGTGACGGGCCACGAGCCGTGCAGCTCAGTCAGGCTGCATGCAGAGGCTTAGCTCGCGGCCTCTGCCGGAGCTTTAACCAAGAAGAGTCTTTCTTCTGGCGCAGGACGCGGCTGACGTAGAGCTTTGCGTCGAGGCCGAGTTCTAGAAGAGCAGAGAGAGGTCAGGGGAATGGTGGCAGCCCTTTGTAGGGAGGCCCTGGATAGAACCTTCGGTCAGGCACGGCCTCTGCGTCCCTGGAGAGTGGGCAGCGCAGAGAGCGGGAGGTCCAGCACTGCACCCAGTGACCCAGGTGTCACCAGGGTGTATGCACCTGCATAACCATATTGGGCGCCATAATTGGTCCTCGGTAAACATTCGTGCCCTCCTCTCCCAGCTCTGACATCAGGCAACAGAAGTAGCACCCTTAATGTTTGCAACCGCCCACCTTTGAAAAGTAATTTCCGGACAGCAATGTGGTGGGAAGTGTGAAGGGTGGCCCACGCAGGCAGGAGACATAGATGAATATAGTCATTACAGAGTGGTAATAATTAAAAAAAAAAATCAAATTCAGTCTAAAAGAAACTTCCTTGTTCTCACGTGAACATATTTTTTTAGGCAAACTTTTTTGGTACCAAGTGCATTTTGACATGCATGTCCGCACCCACACCCGGGAACACCTGTATTATTGCTCCCAGTGTCATTATTCTTCCATCACCAAAAACTGCCTTAAACGCCATGTAATTCAGAAACACAGTAACATCTTGCTGAAGTGTCCCACTGATGGCTGTGACTACTCGACTCCAGATAAATATAAGCTGCAGGCCCACCTTAAAGTGCACACAGAGCTGGTAAGTAGAAGCCCGAGTGGCAGCCCCGTCTCCCCTGGGTGCTCATGGCTTGCTCACTGTCATGCATTTGGAGGTTCCCCTGCTGCGTGTCAGTCCGGCGTGTCAGCGTCCACCCTGAAACCAGAGAGGTCCTTCCCGTGAAACCGGCTCTGAACCTTGCGAGAGCCCTCGCCCCAGGGTCCCAGTTACAGGGAGAGTTTCCCGTGTGATGACAGAAAGATTAGATTGAATACATTTACTTTCTGGGTAGAGTTTTCAGGATGGGAGAAAGTCTACAGGAGAGAGAGCTGCAGAACAGAAGTAAAGCGAGGGTCTCTCCCATGATGTGCTGAAGAATCTCTAATACCAGGGATGATGATGATAATGCTAATAGCAGCGCTAGAAGTTGCTGAGGGGTCAGATTAGATAACTCCTGTCAAGGGTTAAGCATGGCGTCTGGTTCACAGTGAGAGCAGAGTAAAACTATGATCTGATCGGCCCTGACAGGTGTGGCTCAGTTGGCTGGAGCAGCAGCCTGCAAAGCAGAAGGTCCCTGGTTCGATTCCCAGTCAGGGCCCATGCCTGGATTGCGGGTTCAGTCCCCAGTCCTGGAAGTGTGCGAGAGGCAGCTGGTCTAATAATTGTGGTGTGTGCGGGAGATCAAGGGGCTATCTGTGACGCGATTTTATTTTTTAAAAAAGGGATGTGTTTATTCAAGGTGCTGCTAATATTCATGGTGGTAAATTTATGTAATTCTTTGGTTGGGAGATCGTGTAACCCGGTGGATGAGTGCTTATTTTTGCGAACCCTACTCTAATCGAAGAGGCTGACCCCCAAGAGTGATTCGAGATGTGTTGTCAAGGGAGCACAGGTCCGCTCTCGCCACGTTCCCTTTGTGCTGCAGATGGCACCGACTGAGGCTTTGACATGCTGTTCGTGCCGTTGTCTTCTGGCGCCAGCGTCACTGACACTGTAGCACTTGGTCACTAAGGGTGAAGTCAGGGTTTTTCAGGTTCCATGGGGAGATAAGAACATGCCTCTTGGGGCTAGAACCCTGCATTCAAATGCCGCCTCTAGCACTCGCACAGGCTGTGTGACATTGGACAAGTCACTTGTCCTTTCTGAGACTTGGTAGCTTTCTGTATGAAGTATATATTAAAAAGTATATGTCCATTTTATGCATACAGTTACACACATGTACAGACACACACACCGATGTTTATACATGTGTTTTTTAAAAATCCTCACTCGAGGATATTTTTACTGGTTTAGGGAGAGAGGAGAGAGGGAGAAAGAGAGAAACATTGACCGTGGCCTCCCATAGGCACCCTGACCTAGGATCAAACCTGCACCCTAGGTGTGTGCCCTGACCAGGGATGGAACCCGCAGCCTTTCGGTGTACAGGACAATGCTCCAACCCACTGAACCATCTGGCCAGGGCCACCCATTCGTTTTTTACATGACTTTTTTCAGTTATGGTCGACAGTCAATGGTGGCCCACTTTGCCATGTATAATGCGCACCCACATTTTTGGCCCAAACGTTCAGGAAAAAAAAAATCTTTCGTTTTAATTTTTTAATTCAATTTTTTGTTTACATCTAGAAACAAAACCGATGATCGTACTCCAGGGCTCTGTTTTGCATACAGATATTGTTATTGCCTCCTAGAGTTTCGCTTTTAACGCATGACTGTAAATAAAAGAACTAAAAGCACTTACACAGATATGGAATTAGTACTGCCCATGTTTTATGTGCACCCTTATTTTTCCCTTAAAAATCTGGGCAAAAAAGTGCGCATTATACACAGCAAAATACAGTATGTTCACATCAGATATATAATACAGCGGTTAGACATTTATATGATTTATGAAGCGATCCCCCCATAAGTCTAATTCACACATACACGCATTACACACCACTGTAAACACAGTACACATATGCCCACGCGTGCCCACATGTGTATGTTTGTATTCGCACATAGGTCTGCCTGAGCTTTCGGGAGGTTAAGACACAGAACCGGGCCCGGAGCCCGTGTGGTTGCGTGTGCTGGCTGTCACCCGGCACCCGGCTCTCCTTAGCGCGTGTCCCTGTTCCCTTACAGGGCTGCCGTCAGGCCGCTGCTGCTCCCAGTCTCCTCTTAGGGCGGGGGGCGGCGGGAGTGGCAGAAATCGTCACTGTGACTTTGCCAGGAGCTCCTGTGAAGCCGAGAGGCAGTGAGCCGACACGAGGACAGGTTGGGCTCTCAGGGCCAGCCTTGCAGGGGAGCCGTGAAGGCCGGGAACCAGACTGCTCCGCCACTGAGCTCAAGATGAGTCACATAGCTGTGCCTCAGTTTACCCATCCTCAGAACGGTGCCCGGCGTGGAGTTAGCATTATAGACCAGGGACTCTCATCACTGTTCTTATTTAGTCCACTGAGCATTTTGGAACCCGTGGCTCTGGATTTAGAGATGTGAAATGCGGCCTGCGGATGGATGAGGATGAGGCAGCTGGAAGAGGTTGACAGCCCGGGCCCGCCTGTTTCTTCCACACTCGTTTCCCTCGCGCATTGTGTGGGACAGAGCACCTTGGGGTCCAACCCAACCGTGTTCTTGCCCCTGGATGTGGTGCTCAACCTGCCAGCCACGCCCCCGGGGGCCTGGTCGACACGGGGCACGTCAGGGATGTGCCCTTCGATCGTCAGCCCCAGTTCCATGTGCTTTTATTTTCTCGGTAAACTGGCATTTAAAGAAGCCCCTCTTTTCAGTTTTGTGTGGTTACGAATCTTGCTTCAGGGAGGCTCTCTCCTCAGCACCCACACTCGTGGAGGAGCCGGGCGGGGCGGGGTGTGCCGGGGGAAAGGCCCTCTCGTGACCTGACATAGTTCTCATGCCTCCTCCAGGAGGTGGGGATGACTTCCGCCCCGGGGCAGGCTAGGAGCCTCCTGTCGCAGAGTCCTGTGGTAAGCTGCTCACGGTCATGCTGCTGTAAGGGACAGAGGCACAGCTCAAGCCTCTGTGTTTCTCCGTGACCCACGCTCTTGTGACTGCTCCCCCACCCCCCCAGCGGCCCTGGATTTCCGCTACACCGTTCCTGGCAGGTCTCTTGGCCTCTCGCACATCATTTGAAGGGGTGCGGTGGTGGTAGACTTTGTCCCCAGAGAGCGGGGACTGTGTGGTGCTTCTGTGCTGTGCTTTATGCAGCAGTAGTGAAACGTCTGAGAGCTACCACCAGAGAAAAGCGGGAATGAGGGAATAGGGGTGTGACCCCCTTGACCTTGCAAAGCAGGAGGGTGGCCTGGCTCTCATCAACACTCCCGTTGTGTTAGAGGTGGCTCAGGTTTAACATCAGCCTCTCCGCTTGCGGGCACGGGTGGCTCTTCCATCTGAGACGCCGTGCAGGTGAATGTGTGCTGCTGCCCCTGAGGTGACGTGTGCCAGGCCTTGGGGTGCCCCGTGTGGGTCGGAGCCGGCCCTGACGTCAGGGCGCTTTGGGTCATGTGGGGGATGAACGGGGACAGGATGGCTGTGGGAGAGGTGAACAAGGCTGACACAAAACGAGCTGGAGAGGCCCAGATTGATGTAAAGGAGGGCTGCCTGGAGGAGGTGTTCTGAGCTTGATGAATAGGACTTGACCTTAGGAGAGGCGGGGAGGAAGCTCCCAGCAGAGTTGGCAGCACGCACCAAGGGGAAGCCTCGCATGGCCACACGAGGGTACGGAATGCTGAGCATCTCCCCCGAAGCAGGGGGCCCATGTTGCCTGTGTAGGGAGATAGCATCTTTTATGAAAATGGGCTCTGGTATTTTGAGTTTAGACAACATTTGTCTTTCGAGCTTGCAAGTTATTTTTGTAATGAAGTTAAAGGTGCCAAGATACGCCGACGTGGTAGGAAGATCTCTCGGTAGTGACGCTCGCCTACTCTCCCCTCCCCGCGCCCTAGGCAGCCACCCACCTGCTTCCGCCGCTGTGGGTGTGCCTGTTGGGGACACTTCCGGTGGAATAGTGGCGTGAGTACTGTGCCCTCCTCTTGGGGCCGTGGCGGGGCCCCCCCAGGCGGCACGAAGGAACCTCGTGAGTAAAGGTGTGGTACAGACGCCTTTGTCCAGCTGGAGACTATGCTCAGGGGTGAGTCTGGCTGGGTCAGGAATGCGGTGCTACCCTGCCCTGGGCTAGCCCTTGTGTCAGCGAGGGGCTTGGGTCCCTTACCTGTGACCCAGGGAGGGGAGATCACATGTGTTGGAAGCCTGGCTGGGCCCTCCCATTTGATCCAGTACTTACCGGTTTTCAACACAGATTCCCATGAGTGCAAAAGTAAGGAAGTTTAAAATTAAACCCCATCCTCACTGCCCCCACCCCCTATGGCCCTATATCCAGGCCCATTCTCATTGTGCGAGGACTGCAGGGTAATTTGGCTAAGCGCCTGTGTGACTCTTGAAACCATTTCTCAGCTAAGGATCCACCTAATGACTGGAAGGTGTGCACATACCTCATATGGTTTCTTCCCAGCACCTCAGAAACTCCCCTTAATAACTAGATGGTGGGACTGACCTTCAAGGGTGTATTGGAATCAAGGATATGTGGGGACCTAGTCGAGGGCCTGAGCCCACGACATTTCCGCAGCAAACCCACATTTTACAACGCTGTGCAAACTTTGTGAAAGGGAGTCCCGGGGGACATGGTGTTTGTTCGGTGAGAGGGGGCTTGGGTTCTGACCCCACATCTGCATTTGTAATGGAGAGGAGTCGTTCAGGCTCCTGGAGCCTTACTCTTCTCATCAAATGGGGATAAGGTGCTCTGTCCTGTTCTCAGGGCTGTGAGGGTGAAATTAGAAAGTGTGTACAGTACCCCCAGGTCAGTGTGTTCTCGGTCCCCGGTCATGACACTTACGGGATTGTTAACTCAGCTTAGGGGACCACAGCTACTTTAACTTAAAAAGGAAATGGAATAGAGTAAAATGAAATCAGTGTTATCCACCCATTCCAAAGGTAAGTATTCTATTTTTGAGACTTTTGTTTCTGTTTCAGTACATGTATGTGTCAGTATGTGTACATGTATGCATCAGTGTGTGTACATGTATGTACGGGGTGGCGATATGAAATGGGTGGTCGCCTGTGAGTCCCACTAAGTAAGCATGTAAGTCCCTGACCCAGGTGATGTAACTCACGATGTCCCGAATCAGAATCCCAAGGGGCTGATTATCACAAATGACATCCCTTGGCTCACACCTGTCATCACGTGAGGGGGGGCCCTGGGAGTTGGTTAATTAAGTTTCTCCTGACACAGACTTTTGAACTATCAGGAAGTGGCGCGTGTGGTGGATGTGCACAGTACGTCAGTGCGTTCCCCTCCTCTCCGGCGTGGGTTCCTGCTCAGCAGGCCTCGCAGGTAACCGACATGGGGGCGCAGCAGCGGTTACACACCCAAGCTGGGGTGGGGGGCACGTTTTTTGGTGGCGTATTCTGACTCTGCCACTTGTAAGCAGTGTGGCCTCACCTGCCACTTAAACTCTCAGCCCCTGGTCCATAACGTGGGAATAAGAGGCCCCAGCTTCAGGGCACTGTGGGAATTTAGTGAGGTGCCCTTTGTAAGGGACGCAGCACAGGTCCTTCTTCTCAGTGGCAGGAACAGCAGGAGGCAGAGGATGGCTACGGTGGTGGTGGTGGTGGTGGTGCATCCATCCGGGGGTGATGGCTTCTCACAGGTTTAAAATCGATGCCAGCCCTTGTCTTTGAGAAGTGCACAGTCTGTTTTTGGCTAAAAAGGTACACATAGTTTAAAGATCTTACTGATACTTGCTGGAAGTAAGCTAAAATCATATGTCGCCAGCAACGCACAGAGCAAGTCGAGGGAGCTCCCTCCAATACGCTTCTGGAAAGAAGTGGGTCAGTCTGTATTTTTTTTTTTTTTTTAAGCAGAGGAAAATGTTATTGAACCTAAATGATTGGATATAGGTTTTTCCTTTCCCGGAGCTACAAGAGTGTGGTCTTTTTTTACTTGATCACAGGCCAGCTTGTTTCTGTGTTGCCCTGTGGGGCGTTTATCCACAGCACGGAGACCTCGGGCCACCAGAGTGTCCTGTACACAAAACAGCCTCTTGTCAGCAGACCGAGGTCCAGCTCTGAAGGGGCTCGGCCTGGCAAAACCACCACTTCCAGTCAAAGGAAAATCCTCGAGCCAAAATCCCCAATGGAGCCCATTTCTGGCTGCTAACTGTTCAAATTAGTCACAATCTAAGCATCATCTTTCATGTCCTCTCCATACTTTGGCATGTCCGGTGATGACAGTCGGCCTCTGTGTACTGGCACTTCTCTTTCTGTCCTAGCTCGTGAGCCCTCGGGGGCAGGCTCAGTGTCTCATACCCTTGTCCTCAGTGCAAAGCCTGACACTTAACAGGGGCCTTGGGAGGCCTGAGGAATGAAGGGGTGAGTCCACAGAGGACAGCAGGTGCCCAAACCGTGACCTTTTATTCCCAAGAAATCGCTCAGAGTGGACTCTCCTTATATTTTCAAGTTGGTATCAGACACTTCATAGGCGTGCTTTTTATGCTGCAGTTCATGGTGGCACGGAGGTGTAGACTGAGGCCGGATTTGCCCAGAGCAGAGCGCGGGCTCCGGGCATCAGCCTGGGGGCTGCACCTGCCCGTGGCCTGAGCCTCCTGCCGACACCTCCCTTCTTTCAGAGTCTGGTGTTGCTTCGAAGGTCACTTCCCTCCAAACAAACAGACTCCCCAGGCTGGGCTTTCTTACCGTCATTACGGCAGGGATCTCTCATTCTTCGCTTCTGCCAGGAACGCTTTTAACCACCGCTCTTTTTAAGTTTGCTTTGTCAGTTTGGGTTTTCATCTCCGGTACGGAACTGAGGTTTTGAAAAAGAAATAAATGAGTCCTAAGAGCGCACCCCTCTCCCAGCGCCCTTTCCCGCTGCCTGTGTCCTTCTGACAATCTTCAAAGGCATCAAGAAACGAGGGGCCCTGATAAGCTCTAAGATAAATTGCTTTGACTATCAGAGATTAAAAGAAAAAAAATCAAATAGCAAGGAGTCAGGGGAGATCACTGTAAACTCCTTCAAAGCCCTTCTGGAAGCCTCCATCAGCTCCAGTGGCAAGGGCACCGGGGACGCGGTGAGGGGGCAGGCCTTCTCCAGGACAGGTGCCCGGCCCCCGGCTTCTTTCACAATGTCATTGTGAACACAAGTTCCTGTGTGCGGATCTGGGGATCCCGAGGTCCTGTGGAAGCGTCAAAGGCAGGACAGCAACAGGAGTACTCCATGACACCTTGAGCCCCTGATGTAACCTGGGCGGAAGCCTGTGGCACGGCCTGGACAGAAAGCTCAAGACAGCTTCCCGGAGCTGCCCCGACCCATTGGACTTCGGGGCCTGACAGGCGTCGCGTGGAACCCAGGTGTCTGCTGGGAGATACATCCACCCACACTATTTGGTTTTTCAGAGGGACTTCACTACCCTTTTAATGGTTGTGTGGCCTGTAGTGCATCCCCTTGTTCTTTTTTGATACTACTAATTTGTGTCACCTGTCTTTTTATCTTAGCCTGGCTAAAGGCTTAATTAGTTTATTGATCTTTGCAAAAAACCAGCATTTGGTTCCATTGATTTGTTTTCATTATTAATTTTCTATTTTCAATTTCATTGATTTCTGCCCTAATTTTTATTTCTTCTGCTTAGTTTGAATTTAATTTACTTTTCCCCCCCTGCTTTCCTAAGGTGGAAGCTTAGATGATTGATTTCAGATTTTGCCTCTCTTCTAATATATGCATCAATGCTATAAATTTCCCCTAACCACCACTTTCACTGCTTTCTAGATTTTGATGTTTTTATTTTTATTTAGTTCAAAATATTTAAAATTTTTTCTTCAATTTTTTTTTCTTTGACTTGTGCCATCTAACAGTGTGTTTTTATCTGTGTGTACCTGGGGGGATAGTCCGCCCATCTTTCTGCGGTTGGTTTCTAGTTCACTCCCTGTGGTCTCTGCAGACACGTCACCCATTCCGGTCTTTCCGGTTGGCTGCTCTGTGAGTTTCCCGAGGGCAGGCTTTGCTAAGAAGAACAAAACCTTCTGGCGTATCTCAGAACAGTGCCTTTCCCCTCTCCCTGCCGGGAGCGTGAGATAGCTTTTCTCTGAGAGTCACTGTGAGAACAGGTTGAGCTTGTGCAGGTAAAACTCACCAAAGTTTGGGGGTCCTCACATCGCTGGGCCCCCTGGAAGTTTTAGCTCTCACTGTTGTACTGGTTCTCAGGGAGGTTTCTGCTTGTGGATTTTTGCTCCAATAAGTTGTGGTTCTTTGTTTTCACCCGTTTTGGGGGCAGCAACTTGCCCTATGACCTCCTGTGGTTCTAAGAAGAGCTGTTCCTTTTTCAGCTTGTTCGGATTTTTGTTTGTTGTTGGTTTCTCACGTGCCGGGCCTGAAACTGGAAGTCCACTTCGTGTGTTCTTAGTCTCCTTGGCCCTCCCAGCAGCCCTATGAAGGGGGCAGTTTCTACTGACATTTTAAAGAAACTAAGGCCTTGACATGTTATGTCACTTGCCCAAAGTTGCCCAGCTAGCAAATGGTGAAGACAGGATTGGAACTCAGGGCCTCTGAGCCCCGAGTCTCCCAGGGCCAGCGCTCCGGAGGCCGGAGGTCTGGTCTGGACGCCCTGCTCTGCCCTCGGCGGTGGGGTGGCCTTGGGCAGGTTCTTAAATGCCTCGTAGGTTGGGGCACGTGAAATGCTGCCCAGCGCAGTGCATCTAGTCACTTCCTAAGACAAGGCCACGCTTGTTATTATTATTACTTAGTGGGGTGAATAGGCTGTATTTGGAAGTGGCTGTGCGGATGGTGTTCATTTACTAACTCGTGGAGAGCACCTGGGGCCACGCCGAGCTCCTGGAAGGTGCTCCTCAAGGGGCGGGACTTAGCCATCCTGTAAACCCGAGGGAGCAGGGGCTGTGTTTGCAGCACCTGGAGGGCACACGGTGCGGCACACCTCCCGGTAGTCATGGCTTCTTCAGGTCGCGTGTTGGTTTTGTGTTCACCTGGACTCGCCCAGTCCGCACCACTGGGCCTTGGCGTGCCGTCACGTGTGGATGTGTGAAGCTTGTTTGTGCTGCTCACACCCCCGAGGCTCGTTGTGTGTGGGTCTGCTGTTGCCTCCCTTCCTCTGCTTGCCCAGCGTGCATGGAGGCTGCCTCACTCGGCCGTCTGCCCCGGCGGGGACCGTGCGGGCGAGAGCAGGAACGGAACCCAGTGCCCGGGCATTAACTGCCGCCGCCACGCCCCACCCCCAGCCCCTGCGGCGCTGACACCATTGGTGCCAGGGAGGGTCAGCCACTGTTCCGTGTCCTTGCTCAGCCCAACCCCTGCCTTAACCCCTCGGGTGGCTGCAGCACAGCCCCTCACGCCGCGTGGCAGAGCAGCGGCCGCACAGCGTGGTCCCACAGTTGGTCCCGGAGGCGAGCAGTCTGCAGCCAAGGTGTCGGCCTGATGCTGCCCCCAAGGCTGCGGGATTCTCCTCGCTGGCAACCTTCTGGGTCCCCGGGCTTGTGGACGTGTCCCCCATACTCCGCCTTCATCTTCACAGGGCGTCCTCCTGGGGTGCATGGCTGTGTCCAGGTGTCCTTTGAGGGACACCAGTTGTATTGGATCACAGCCTGCCCTGACGACCTCATCTATGTAATTACACCTACAAGGACCCTATTTCCAAATAAGGTCTGAGGCATTAGAGGTTCAGACTTTCACATGTGAATTTGGGGGGAACACAGTTAACCCCGAAAGCATACCCTTTGGGACGACTGTCCTGTGAAATAGCCCCTAAGGGAGCTCTGAGTGAAAAGGCAGACAAGCAGAGGCTGTCGCCTGGTCATTCACAGAAGCGTCTCCCTAACTGAGAGCGTGGCCCCTCGGTCGGCCGGGCTGGGGAGGCTGGCCGCCGTGCTGGGTGAGCTCCGTGCCGGCAGCCTTGGTGGGGCACGGCCTCGGGTGTCAGGAGGAGCCCAGGTGGGCATCTGTACACTTGGGCTGCGACAGTGGTTCTTCCTCATAGCCCTTGGCCTCAGTTTCTCAATCTGCCGCCTGAGTATAGCAGTGCCTGTCTGTGAAGAGTCTCAGTGAAAGACCTGGGAACCCCCACGCCCACCGGACCTCGAGGGCCGGAGGACGCGGTGCGCATTGGGTCGTGGAGCACTGCTGGCCTGCGTGTGGACTTGAGGCCACGCCCTGCCTTCCCTGGCCTGGTCACCTCTTCAGGACTGCCATGTCTCCCCTAGCCCACCCCCCCCTCCGACGCGGAGGTGACCTCTGTGCCCTGCCGCTGCTGATGAACGCGCCAAGCTGTGCGGGGCCAGGTGCTGGCTGCATGTCACGCCCTTGGAAAGGTGCGCTGCGCGCCTGGCTGCGGTGGTGGCGGCGGTGGTGGTGGTGGTGGCGACTGCGGTGGTGGCGGTCTCTCCACAGAGCCTGGAGGGGAACAGACCATCCAATTGATTATGTTCTCTTTCTGTTAAGGACAAAAGGAGTTATTCTTGTCCTGTGTGTGAAAAGTCTTTTTCAGAAGACCGATTGATAAAGTCGCATATCAAGACGAACCACCCCGGTAAGGCTGCGCAGGATAGAGTGGGAGATCGATTTTAAGATGCTTACGCTTGTTGTAAAGCAACACTGCACACTGGCTGCACTCGATGGAGGTCAAGGGGGACGAAGACGGGAGTAAACTCAAGAGAAACAATCTTTATTTCACGCTGAGAGTTCACATAATCACGCACCTCATTTACCGCCGCAGCGGCATGGGTCCCCTCCCACTTTCTAGCGTGAACTCGGAATGCCTTTACATGGGCCACTTCCAGGGCAGGTCTGACACAGAGTCCACCCCCAGGAACCTGTGCCATCCCCTTTTGTAAGTAAGTTCATGCTGCCCAACATTGTGGTTTATGAGGGGCATGGGCTTCCTCCCCGGCCCGGGAGCCTCCCTGAGTTGGAGTGACCGTCACCTTTGGTCAGTTCCACCCCACTCGGCTGCGTGCAGGTGAGGCTCCAGCTACCTGGGCATTCATATCTTGTCACTTCCATTCTCACCACCTGGGGTGCATCTCCACTCTGGCCGGTTAGTTCCTGCTAATTTTTTATGTTTTCTCTCAGAGCCCCGCCCTCGGGGAGGCTTTGGTGGCCCCAGGCTGGGGGAGGGTCCCTCCTACGCCCTGTCACAGGGCACATACCACTTGTGTTCTAGTCATGCATACTGTCCCGGCGGCTCCTGGGACGTTCTGGGGGCAGCACTCCCTCAGTTATCTACATGTCACCAAACTTCTTTCCTGTGCCAGCCCCCCAAACCTTTTTTCTTTCCTGGAATATTTGAAAGTATATCCCAGACATCATGTAATTTCCCCATAAATAAAACTTCACAATGTATCTTTACTAAGGATTTTGTCAATGTAACCACTGTGTCACCATTCAAACAAAAGAATTCACAGCAACCCCTTCTTACCACCTTGTATCCGTCCATTTAAAATATCCCCAATTGACACAGGGTTTATTTTCACAGTTGGCCTGTTTGAATCAAGATCCAACCATTTTGCTTTGAGTTGTCATGTCACTTAAGTTTCCTGTACTTTTACAGGACACGCTTGCTCCTGACTTTTTGCCCCACGACATAGATTTGTGGGAGAAACGGGGTCGTTTTCCTGTCGATGGCCTCACATTCTGCATCTCCCTGACTGTCTCCTCCTGTTTCCACATCCCTCCCATTTCATGGAGATGCGTATTTAGATTTGAGACTCGATTAGGTGCTGGATTAACTCCTAGGCAGAACTGCTCTCTCATGACACCACGAGGCACACCCTGGTTTGCCCCCTCGATTCCTGGGACTGACCATTGCGTTCGGGGGCTGTCGTGAGGTTCATCGATGTGTAACCTGGCGCAAGGCCCCCTGACTCCTCCTGATGACCCGCCTGCGTTTCTTCCAGAGGTCTCCATGAGCACCATCTCCGAGGTGCTTGGGAGGAGGGTCCAGCTGAAAGGGCTGATTGGGAAGAGAGCCATGAAGTGCCCGTATTGTGATTTCTATTTCATGAAGAACGGCTCCGACCTCCAGCGGCACATCTGGGCTCACGAAGGTGAGTACCCACCTTTCCGAGTGCAGCGCCCTTTGAGTTTTGGGCTCGCACACTTCACTGGGGAGCGAGTCTTCGGGTGTTCTGGAATTAGAATTTCTTTGGCACGCTGGGAAGTGTGGGCCACCAGTGATTTAAGTGTTACTGACTCGGTTGCAGTTGCAGTGATGAGAAGGCTGTGCAGTTCTTCATAGCTCTCGCTGTGGTGTCAGTAAATCCCCCCCGACTGCTGTCCTGGGAAGCAAGGATCGGCAGTCTCAGCTCCAGCAGTCCCGCCGGGGCCCACTAGGGTGCGCTGTGCCTGGCCGGTGCTGAACAAGTGCTGGTGTTCTGAATAGATGAAGGCTGGGAGGGCCTCGGAATTCAGACGGGGGAAGAGATGTGTGCAGATGAGGTGGTGGACGGAGGAATGTAGTCTGTGCTTTTGGGGTGCCTGCCCATGAAGGGAAGGGTGGGGAGCACTCTCTGGGACTTGGGGAAGTTGGGGGTCAGGATACTGTTAGAGGCAGCAGGCTGCCGACTTTGTTTCTCCCCCCCGGGTCAGGACGTGGCTCCTTGGGGTTGAGGCTTGGAGCCGTGGGGCCAGGGAGGGCCCCTCCAGACGTCTGCCTGGGCCCCTTCCTGTGAGTCAGGGACCTGGGACACTGCCGGGGGAGCAAGGCGGCTCTGGGAGGGGATGAAGGACTCGGCCCTTCCCACAAATGGGATAAAAGTGGTCTGTTTTGGGGCCCCAGGGAAGGGGCCTTTTGGAAGAGGGAGACTAACAGTTGAGCAAAGGGGGTGGTAGTGAGGGAGTAGGAAGCGGACGAGGCAGGAGGAGCTGAGATCAGAGCCCGTCTGGGGGACCCCTCCCTGTTGAGCACAAGTGTGCACCTCAGCGCTGTGCTCCTGGCTGCAGCCACAGCCGCGGCCACCTGGCTTCCTCCACCGCGAAGCCACGGGTGTGAGGGCTGAGGCGGCCGGACTCACTGCAGTTTGTTACACTCTGTGCTCAAGTGCGGGCACAGGCTCCCCCCTTGTCACACCAGGTTCTGGTGACCTTTTTGCTGGTCTGAGTTTCCTGCTGGGCATGCAGGCAGGGCTGGGCCCTCAGCTTCAAACCAGGCCTCAGTGTTTACTGCGAAGCAGGTCCTGTGGGTGTTTGATGAATGGCGGAGGGGCAGCGGACGCCGGCGCGCCCCACAGTCCCAGTCGCCACCCAGCCAGCACGCTGGCCTCAGGAGATGACACGTGCTTTCACGTCGGACCCTCGGCGCCTGGCCCACTGATTTTTGCAGCGACCCTTCGTTGCTTTAATTTTGTTCGGTTTCACTCAGTTCACTTGGGTTTAATGAACATCTGGTGAGTAACCTACTCAGGGCCTGTACCTGCGAGGAGCTCCCAGACCGAGGGGAGGGGCAGGTGTGGCCCGAGAGCTGCGGGCTTCGGGCGTGTGGGTAGGGAAGCAAGGACTCTCCTTGAGAGGGTCCGAGAGGCCACCGAGGGGAGGCCCTGGCAGACCCAGGAGGAGAGGGCCTCCCGTCTGGACAGCAGGGAGTGGGGAAGTGGCGCCCGGGGACAAGCACGCACACGGCTTCGTTCCAAATGGAGGTGGACACACACAAATCAGTAAGCGCACGCGGGTGTGTTCTCTCTGGCAGGTGTGAAACCCTTCAAGTGCTCTGTGTGCGAGTACGCCACTCGTAGCAAGAGTAACCTCAAGGCGCACATGAATCGTCACAGCACTGAGAAAACCCACCTCTGTGACATGTGTGGCAAGAAATTCAAATCAAAAGGGACGTTGAAAAGCCACAAGCTCCTTCACACTGCTGACGGTGAGTAAGCGACTGCGGAGTGAGTTCCTCTGCCTCAGAGTGTGGCTCGACGCTGACCCTCCAGGTGCAGCAGAAGCCCTGGGTATCCTGGAGCAGGAGAGGGTGCGCGTCCTGTGGCATCTCCAGCCTGAGACGCAGCAGCCGCGAGGCTGCGCTCAGCCAGTGCTGGGCCGCCAGGGCCCGATACGCCCTCTGTGTGGGTGTGCACTTGTGCGTGCAGGGTGGGTGGGGGATGGCTCAGGGATGAGGCATCCTCAGGGGGCCTCGACCTTCGGTTCTGCAAGTCGCAGTTCCCTTCAAGCCTCTGCCCCTACCTGAGCTCGAGAATCCTGAGTGTCCATGGTCACCCTTGACTTGATGTTCCCAGTGGATGCTCTTGTCATCCAAACTACGTCAGGGTGTTCACGTTCAGACCAAAGTGGAACTAAGTCCAAAATACACACAGTATCGGGGCACATTTGACCTTAATAAAGTATTAAATGGATTTCTAATCTGATTCATTTGTTAAGAACCATTGATCGAGTTCTTACTAAGTGCCAGCTGTGAAGGTAGATTCCGGGGGGCAGGGTCAATAAGGAACAGTTCCCACCTTCAAGGGGCTCACAGTCCTGTGGGAGGAGGAGGAGCACGCGGCAGTGGCAAAGGTAGGTGCCCTGCTGGCGGGCATGTGGGAGCTCCGGGGAGGCGAACATGGGCCATGGAGGGCGGAGGTCACAGCGGCAGGAACGTCATCCTGAGAGGGGCTGGGTGGAGGGAGTCTTGCCTGCCGCTGCCTGGTAGGATGACCTTGGTCAGGTGCCTGTGTCGCTGAGCCTCAGTTTCCTCATCGTACCCCTGCTCCCTGGGCTCCTTCCCGCTCGCCAGCTGCTCCTGTCCTGGGCATTCCTTGGCCCTGATCTCTGTAGCCTAGGAGGCCACAGGGCGCAGTCCGTGGGCTCTTCTTTCCGCACTCACAGCGAGGCAGTCTCTGCAGTCTTAAGGCTTTAACCACTTGCGTGGAGGGCTTGCAGACTCCCCTGTTAGCTCTGTCCTCCGCTCCGCACTGCAGCCCTGCCTCTACACCTGCTCCCTTGGCATCTGCACCTGCACGTCCACGGGGCACCTCAGATGTAGCATGTGCAGAGCTGAGCTCCTCGTCCCCGAAGCCCGTGTCTCCTGTGGTCCAAGGGTTGCCAGGCTCTGCAAAGAGAGAGTAAATATTTTAGGGGTCGAGTGCCATATAAAGTTCCTGCTACGTAGTTTTGTTTTTTTCTTTGTTTTTATTTTATTTTGTTTAGCAAACCTTGTGAAAGCATTCTTATTCCCAGCTGCACAAAAGCAGGCAGCAGGCTGGACGGGGCCCCTGCCGCAGCTGGCCACCACTGCTCTTCCCCATCTCAGTCACTGTTCCTTTGCAGCTAGCGGCTCCAGTCAGAGACCTGGGGTCATCCCGACCGCCTGTTAGCAAACCCTGGGCGTCCTCCCTTCGGCGCGACCCAGGATTCCACTTCTCCACACCTTCACAGCAGGGTTTTGTACAAGCCACTGGACTCCTAATGGCTCCTTTTGCATCTGCGCTTGTCCCCTACAGTCCATCCCCACGCAGCGGCCAGGTTCCCTGTTGAAATGTCACAGTAACAGCCCAAGTCCTTGCTGAGACCTGGCTGACCCCTCACCCCCTCTGCATGTCCGGCTCATCCGCCCCACGCCCCCTGACCCGCCTCACCAGGTGGACCAGTCTCCTGCCCCTTCCTCAGGCCCGCCAGGGCCAGGCCAAGGTCAGGGCGCCAGCCTCTGTCTGGCACCTTCTCCCCCATGCCGATCCTCAGTGGATACTTTGTTCATGGCCTTCGGGTCTTTACCGGATGGTCCCTTTCTCAGGATGGCCTCCCCTCGTCACTCTGTGTCGTAGAATCACACCCACCGAGTCAGCCGCGCCTCCTGTGTCTGTTTCTCTTTTTGGCTTACCCCGCCCTCGTGAACGGCATAGCTTTCTGCTTTACCGTTTTTTTGTCTCCCCCCTGGGCTCCCCGCCCATCACTCATATATTTTTCCATGTTTCCTGCTATTTCTCCGTAGACCTTTCTCTGACGTGCAGTGTACTCGCACGCTCCTCGTTTGCGGTTTTCGTTGTCTCCCAGCGCACGGTACGCTCCACAGGCAGGGACTTTGGACTTCAGCTGTCCTTGCTTTGTGTCCCCAGCACCGAAAACCGCCTGATTTGTAGAAGGCTTTTGTCGATTGGAGTTTTGTTGACTGAATGAGGGGGGAAGGAACAACACGGAGGACCCTGCATAGAATGGCTGGGGTAGAGGAGCGCTCAGAAGTGGCCAGCCGTTTCCCCGTCTCGTCTCTCAGTCTGGTTAAATGAAACGCTTGTGAATTCGATATTTTAAAATGCGGTACAGGCACTCACTAGTAAGTGGGTCTTCTTGGGCATCTTTTAATGAAGTACAAAGGAATTGAATAAGTACCCTGTCCTTTACCTGCTTGGGAATCTAATTTTTCACATTTATTGTCGTCTTGAAAGTGATCTGTCCTTGGTTCTTCGTTCCCATTTCTCAAAGGAGCTCATTACTGTGCCTTCTAAGGGGTGGGTCAGTCTGGGCGAAGGCTTCGGTCGCACAGGTTTGCCAGTCAGTGCGGATGAAGAGAGACATTGGTCTGTACGGGGCCCGATTGAACCCTTCGTATGTACGCTGGCAGTGGGCAAGAGAGTGATGCAAAGCCCGTGCTGAAACGCATTTCCCCTCCGGGCTTTAGAGGGCCCACGCATCCCCAGCCGCGCCTGGAGGCCGCCCCGACTGTGCTCGCTGGAGCAGGTGGGGAAGGTTAAATGGCACCGTGCCTTTATGCTGTGTAATCAAGCAAGAATTCCCTAACTGTGAAGTGGAAAGCTCTTTGAAGTTCAGTGCTAATTCCTTTGGATTCCCCGTCCCTGCAGCCCAGCCTGGCCTCATGCACTTCAGTTAAGAAGTGTCTGCTAAAATTTACAGAGAGGAATTACCCAAGCTCCCAGCAGTCTTGTGCCAGTGCTAATTAGACATGTGGGTGGAGAGTTCAGTGTGGAAATTAGGTCTGAGTGCAGAAAGCTCCTTTTTTCCCTCGCTGCTTCAATTTATAGTAAGCGATCTCGTGACTGTACCTTCTAGGTGAGTAAGTGTGGAGTTTTTTCCTCCCTCTTTTCTCTAAAAAGAAGCATCCCACTAGGATAAAGTAGCCCCACCAGCCCATGGTCTCTAAAAACATACGATTTATAAGCAGGGAGTCAATGGCAAATGGTACCTGAGATGCCAGCTGGTTGCTCTCGCTACGTTCATTTACTGGGCTTCAGGGACTGGTGTCTGCAGCCTGCTTGTCCCTCTGTCACCCTCCCTGGTATGAGGCAGGGACAGGTCAGGGCAGCATGAACAGGGCAGGCTCTGTGGCATATCTTTGTGGACTGGGGTCTGGGTGGTGGGCAGGAGGGGGGCTGACTTCAGGGCCCAGGGTGCCGCTTTATATGCGCACCCTGTGTGGGCCCACCTACTCTCTCATTCTCAGGTTTTTATGAACAGTAAGATCATTGCAGATAACTGAGTCCACGCTATAAAATGAACTAGGCAGCTTGCAGCACAGGGTTAACTCGGGTAAAGCTTGGTTCCCCAGCCCTCCCCAGGGTGAGGGGGGGTCTCGGCTGCCCGCGCCCGGCACAGTGTCAGTCCCTGCCGTCTGGTCCCGGCCCCATACTCCCTCCCGACTCTGGGCTGCCTTTTGTCTCTCCCCAAGGCTCACCCTGACCCGGTCCCCTGGCTTCAGAACTGACGTACTAATGACGGAGAACCGGCTCCCGCGGCAGCAGCTGTAGGTCCAGCCTCTCTAGCACAGGCGCCTCCTACGCTGCATTTTTGTTGCCGTAGCCATCTCTCTTCTGGCTTGCTCTTGCAGAAATCACCGCAGATGCGGGCACTGCGGGGCTGTGGGCTCCGCAGGGCGCCTGCCTGCCGCAGAAGGAGCCGCGTTTCCCGCGGGGCGCTGTCCTCACGTCGGGGGCAGAGCTCTGCGTGCCAGGGGAGGCAGGAAGGCAGAGGGGCAGGGCCCTGGGTCTGCACAGCCTCCAGCACGCGCTTTGCTGTCCCCGTTGGCAACATGGGCATGTGCATTTCCCGTGGCTGCTGGAACAAACTCTGCGTAGTGGCTTAAAACAACACAGATTTCCTCTGTGGCAGCTCCAGAGGTCAGAAGCCTCGAAGCAAGGTGCCAGCAGGCTGTGCTCCTTCTGTAGGCTCTTGGGGCGCAGCTGTCTCTCTAACCTCCCAGCCTCCAGGGGCCGCCCACATCCTCGGGCTTGGGCGTCCCATCCTTCCTCTTCAAAGTCCGCATCGGAGCCGGAGCCGCTTCAAGTCTCTTTCTGTCCCTTGGCTCTGTCGTCACATCTCCTGTCTGACTCCGACCCCCTGCCTCTCTCTTACAGACTTTCCCGATTTCATTGGCCCATCGGAATGATCCAGGATAATCTCCCATCTTAAGACCCTCAACTTGATCACACCTGCGAAATTCTTTTTGCCGTAGAAGGGGACATAGCTGGTTCCGGGGTCGGGACCTGGATGTCTTTCGGGGAGGGTGTGACTGACCTGCCACAGTGGGGCTCTGGGAAGACTGTTCATATTAAATGCATCGGGTCATTCTAAATGTTGGGTGGGTGGGCCGTGTTCTCATAGTCCCCAAAACTCAGTGACACAGTGTGAGAATAATATATGTAGTGATTAATTTCCATCACCTGTGTCATTTAGGAGAGATCAAATTATTCTTCCCCCAAATACGCTCTCAGCCGGAAACCACAGAGCAACAGTTCATATTGAGAGAGTATTTGCGTTGAAAGGGTCAAGTCCGTTTTCTGAAAAATTTACTTATGCAAAATATCACCTTTTGCAGTAAGACTGGGTCAACAGTCATAAGAGGGCATTTTCACTTTTATGCCTCTAGCTATTATTGCTAGTAGCTGTTTAGATTTATGGAAATTTCATTTTCTAAGTACTTTAATGCTCCTTCGAGTTTGAGGGGCACCTGAAGTTGGATTTGGCAGGAGTGATTTAATTTAACAGGTATTTCAAACAAGGTGTCTTCAGTTGAGGGGCATCCTCTGTCACTGTCTCTCTCTGGGCGCTGGGGGGACCCACGTGCCAGAAGGCAAAGAGGGTGGTTTTATTTTCAGGGGATGGTCTCAGGCTTTCCTGCCATTCTGTTCCTCCTTAGTTGTGTATCGAACTCTGTTGAAAGGAACTGAGCAGCTGGAACCTCCCTGGGGAAATTCATCAGCCGGCAAGGCTGGGGTCGGAAACGGGAAAGTGGCGTGTGACTCGGCTCTCTGTTGTCCTCCACCGCCAGGACGGACTCAGAATGGCTTCGGACTGTGGGCCGAAGTTAAACCCTGCCTCGGAAGATAAGAAGTGACCACCCCAGAGGTCATTTACAAAATCAGGCCGCTGCGTGTCTGTGTGGAAGAGGGTCAAAGGTGCCAGGCCAGAAAGCGCACCATAAATCAGCATGGACCTCTCAAGGCTGGGCATTGCCGTAAAAGGCAGTGAACTCTTTTGAACTTCAAGTTCAGAGACCATTGATATCAGTTTATGGTCCCGTGTTGAAAGACCTGCCTTCTGGACTGTGGGCGACAGCAGATGGGGTCAGACAGCCTAGGCGGGTGCCAGTTTATCAGAAATGCTTCTCTGTTGCATGGGAAACACTAAAATGGCAGTCCCAAAACGCTGACCGTTCCTGACAGGTGTGCACGCAACCCCATCACCTGACAAAGAAGTCGTTCTTTTTAAAATTGTTTTCAGCCTTGATTCACGTTCACATGGAGTGAGTATGTTCGGTGGTTTTAGGCCTGCATTGCACTGCCCACTTTAAAAAAAAAATTAAAAATTGTAGCACCAATGTGAAAGTGCTTCAGCGTAATTCTTTCATTTTTTAGCCCTTCACGTCATTAACAATGTCCGGTGCCTTAGCTTAACGGTTATCAAATCCTACCGTGTTGTGATGATTTTTGGTTATTTGATAACTCATTAACATCAAATAGTGTTGTAAGGATTAAATGGCTTCAGCGAGGTCATGCACACAAAGCATCTGTGGCATTGGCTGGCCCGTGGTGCCCCTGTGTAAGTGTCCGCCGTCATTGGACTTCTGATTAATTAACTCTGATTTAGTCCCCTCCCGAGTGTTTCCTTGTTTGTGTCTTTTTTTTTTTTTAATCACTTGCTTTCTGGGGTCTTGGAGTTTTATATCTACATAGTCACTGATTCATTCGGCAGCTCCATTTGTTGGGATGCCTCTGGTTGCAGCTGACAGATGCTCATTTGAGGTCGCTGGAGCAGAAAGGGACCTGTATGTATTATAAAGGTACCAGAGGACCTTGTAGAGACTCGGGTCTTGGTGTTTTCGGTGACTTCTTCCCAGGCAAGTCACTCAGGTTCTGGATCCTGGAGCCTCCTCCATGCGTGGGATGGTGACACCGCCTGCCCAGCGCCCCTACCCGCCAGGCCTTGGGGTGCATGGGTGAGAGCAGACGCGTCAAGTTTAGCACAGCTGTTACTGGTCAGTCACTCAGTAGGTCCAGCCAGTCAAGTGTGTTGTGTGAAGTTTATTTAAAAAAAAAAAAAATCAATCTTTTTTTTTCTCTGTAATCCTTCTTTTCCTGGGGTGCTGCGTGACTCACATCCAGATGCAGCCCCTGGGTGTTCATCTGCCAGCCCTTTGAAGTCACTCTACCCTCAAGGAAATACTAGGTTTTCCAGCCCTTTCTCCCTGCAGTTCCCAGGAGTATCCTGTTAGAAAACAACCAGGTCGCCTCAAAGCACTTTTGTTAGTATCATGAATCTGCATTGCATTATTTTAATTAGGCAGCAAAGGATTATGTCAGGTGTCCTCCCAGGCCTCGTGGGCAGGGCTGTCCGTGGCTGCAGAAAACACTGGCGACACTAACTGCCTGGCCGCTGAGGCCCGGGCTTCAGCAGTGGCTTGTAGGAGCTGCCGTCTTTCTTGCGTTCTGCAGACTTGGGAGGAGACCCACAGACAGCCGGCTCTGGGTCTCCAGCGAGGCGGCGCCACGTGTTCATTGCTGGGCATCTCATTAGCCCTTACTCTTTTCCTCTTTGACCCAAGGGCCTTGGTAATGAGTGAAAATACTCATCACCTCCGAGAACGGTTCTCTCAGCTTTCCCTAACGGGTGTCGGGGGCCCTGGACCCTGTTTGGCGCAGGTACCTGGCACAGTAATGTGTTTACGGGCACCGCGAGTCAATGAAGTATGGGTGGCCGGGATTGTATTGAATATGCATGGAGATGTGTGAAAAAGATGATACCGTGTTTAAGAAAAAGTGTTAATTCCTTTCTAATTGTGACCTGACTGCCTTACACGTGAAAAAGTTTTCCCCACATTTTGGACTTGCAAAATTAGTGGTATCTGGAATTTGGGGTTTGTTTAGCTGGAACGATAGGTATAGTTGTAGTATTAATGTATCTATACTGTTGGTTCCTTTTGCTGCTCCTTCTGAAAGCGTTCTTCATGTAAGCCATTCAAAGTTTCTTTTCTGTTTCAGTTCAGTTTAATAAAATGCACAGACTAGGGTCCGAATGTGCCGCCGCCTCAGGTGCTGGAGCCAAACTGAGGGAGGCGTGGTCGCTGCCCAGCCCCAGGCTCGTGAGCAGGTGGTGACAGTGCAGGGACAGGAGGGCGTGGAGCATGTGCGTGGCAGCAGGTGAAGGGAGGGCTGGCCCTTAGCCCAGTGACCGGAGATGTGCAACTTGCGTTTTGAGTTAAAGTGAAGAACACGCGATCCCAGAGACAGTGTGTTCTGGGATGGAAAATGTTAGCAAAGGCTTGGGCTTTGGCTGAGACTGCAAAAGCAGGGCAGAATGTTCCAGAACGCAGTGGCTCTGTGTTCCAGGGCCTGACAGGGGAGGAGAAGGCCCAACAGGAAGCCAGGCGGGGAGCGTGAGCTCTGGCTCTGGAGGACCTTCTGGGCCATTCTCTGGGCTTCTCTGTGCTCTGCGTTGGAGTCATTGGTGGACTGCTCAGGAAAGGCAGTGGGAGAACGTGTGCTGGGTGACATGGGTGGAGGACAGGGCATCGGGGTGTGTGTGTAATGTGTGTGTGTGTGTCGGATGGATGGCTGGCAGGCGGGTGGGTGGATGGGAGGGTTGGCCAAAGCCAAGGAAGCCAATCCAGAGGCTTTTGCCGCTGCCCAGGAGAGGAGCTCAGAGGGCCTGAAACAGCGGTGGAGGTGTCAGAAACATACAAACAGAAATATTTAGCAGAGGAAAGGGAGTTGAGTGAAGACAGGCCCTTGGAGAGGCTGAGGAAGACCACCAGGCCTCTGACTTGCATGATCGCGTGAGTGATAAACTGGGAAAGCTGGATGTGGAAGCCACTTGGTGGGTACAATAGTGAGTCCACCTCAGAGCATTTGGGACAGCTAAGCGGGACACTTAGCAGATCCTTGGGCATTTGCATCTGAAGTTCAGGGAAGGGATGAGAGTGGAAGTTGCAGATTTGGGCCCCACAGTTTACAGAAGCCACAGGAGACAGTGACATGCGAGGAGCTTGCCGAACAGGAAGGACGGGAGCGTGGGCTGGAACGTCGCAGAACGTCAACGGGTAAAGGTGGGGGTTGGAGAGGACGCCTCCGGGACCCTCAGGATGGCTGGTCAGAGAGGCGCCAGGAGGCAGCAGAGCAGGGGATTCCGGGGCTCAGCCTCCGGTGGGGTCTGATAAAGCAAGGCCTGAAACTCGCCGTTGGCCTGGCACCATGGAGCTCATTGGCTTCCTCTGTGAGAAGGGGTTTCGGGGTGAGCTGGGGATGTCAGCCAGTGTTTTCGGGTTCCAGAGCGCACAGGAAGGGAGAGCAGGAGCTGCAGAGGGAGACGACTACCTCACGTGACTGGTCCGAAGGCTGTGAGAGGCCCCCAGAGGAACCGGGGTTTCTGCGGTCCCTGTGTAGGGGCTGTTGTCATGGTCCCCCGAGCAGCAGGCCTGCACCACGAGGAAGAAGCCGCTTGGTGCACTCACTGCTCTGAGAAGCGTCATTTTTATATTGAGTTGCAAATGTTTGTATTCTCGCAAGTCGAGGCTTTACTTATGCTAATCGGGGGTGAAAACCGTCATGTGCCCTTGTATTTCCATTAATGCATGCGTGTGCATCCCATCAGTGCACGTTCACAAAAACGTGAGTCTCCCTGGAAGAGCCGTAGTAGTTTTCTTCCTTCTAAGCACAGACCTTGCTCCCTGGCTCCTGGCCTTCTGCAGGCTCTCCCGGCTGTCAGGATCGCACCCTCGCTTCTAGTGAGTTCTGGCCGCACGGCCACCCTAAGGCCGGCTCGTGACTTTCTCCAGACCTTATAAACTAGGCCCCAGAAGGGAGACCCAGCTGCTGCTCTTTCCTCACCACCTGGGGTCCACACCTGTGTGCCCTCCTGTCCCTCCGTGTGTCTCCTCTAGTCATCTAGACAAACCTTTACCCAGGTGTCATTGCTCCCGGGCCTCCCCGGGCCCGGCTGGCTCTGCCCCTCTGCACCTGGGGTGGACCCAGCAGGTCACACTGTGTCTGTGCCCCTACCTGGTGGTTCCCTGTCTGCGATTCTGGACTCGCGGAGGACGAGGGTGTCTTCACGTACCTGGCTTCACGCCTGGCACTGCCTTCACACACAGGAGCTGCTGGTAGCCTGGCGACGCTCACCTTGTCCCCTCTTCTTTCCAGGGAAGCAGTTCAAGTGCACGGTGTGTGACTACACAGCAGCCCAGAGGCCCCAGCTGCTTCGGCACATGGAGCAGCACGCCTCCTTCAAGGTAAGGGCGGGGCGGGGCAGGGTGGGTGGCAGGGCCGCTGACGCCCCACGTTTCCAAGGGAGGTGGGCAGGGTACCCTCTCGCTACTTCGGCGCTCCTGTCACTTGGAGCTGCGCCCTGGGCTCCTGTCAGGAGGGCGGCCTGTCTCTGTCCTCTGCAGCCCAAGGCCAGGAAGAGAGCATAAGGGTGCACGCTAGGGAAAAGGCACGCCCTTGCCATCAGAACCTGGAGTGACCTAGAGGAAGGAAAGGGGGCTTTAAGGACAGTATGTGCACTTTCCGATCCTGGATGCCTCAGGTAAACCCCTTGATCTGGCAGGTGTGAAGATGCCCACCTGGTGGCTGTCATAACAGCTGAGAGGGTGCTCAGGGAGTGCCTGCCACAGCACCCAGCATGCAGTAGGGCTCCGGAGACGGCGGCCCTTGGGTTCCTCTGAGCTCTCTAATGGACGTTTCTGTAGCACCCAGGGTTGTAGTCACTTGACCATTGCTTCTGGTTCAGTTATTGACAACAGTTCTGCTCTAGTGAATTTGTTTCATAAAGGATTCTGCCTGGCACGTGGCACCTTGAGCCTTAAAATGGACGTGGGTGCAGCTGCTACTGACTGCATCGATCAGCACGTGGTCACAGCAGATGCGATGCTCTGACGGTGGTGCCCAGCCTTTGGGCGTCTCTGGGCCACACATTAAATACAATGTAATCACAAAAAATCTCAGTTTTAAGTAAATTTGCGATATTGTGTTGGGCTGCAGTCATAGTCATCCTGAGCCACGTGTGGCCTGGGGGCCACAGGTTGGACGCCGCTGCCACGTTTGCTGAAACTGTGTCCACTGCTAGCCCCCCGAGCATGGCAGACAGCGAAGGGGCCACTGGTCACACTCAGGCGGCATTCACCGAGCATCTGCTCTGGGCCTACACTGTTCTGGGAGCTTCACACCCCTCAACTCGGGTGTCCCCACGGTTGGGCACCTTTCCCCGACTGGACAGATGAAGACCATGAACCCCAGAGAAGCTAACTGACCACCTGCCAGTCTCTTCTGCCACACCCACATCCACAGATTTTAGTCTCCACTGTCATACAACCAACCTGTGTCGTCACCACTCCTGAGGTGAGGAGGACCCTCCCCATTGATAGGCTTGTCTGGCGCGCAGAACGACCTTGGGAGACATGAGTTCTGCTCTCTCCTCTTGTAGCTAAGAAACCAGGTGGCTCGCTGAGGATAAGGGCTCATGTGGTTTAAATATCCAGGAAGTGTGGGAGCGAGAACTCGGGCTTTGTTTCTGAGTCCTCAACCTGAACTTTTCCACCCCGCGTTGTCTCGGTTCCTCACATGGGCAGAAAGGGGGTGCTGGGGCGACGGAGGGTGCCCACCACCCGTGTCGCTCACATGGCTGCTTTAGCGTCTGCACTGAACTCGAGGTTCTTAAGTGAGGCCCACGTCGCCTCCCTGGAGCGTCACAGCGTCTCAGCTGGGGAGTTTGTACATCATCCAAATTAAGAGCTTTATTTGGCATTGCACCACCGGTAGGCGTGGTTTTGTGGGGAGGACTCCGGATTTTCTCCGACTGGTGCAGCTAGGGCGCCAGAGCACCGAGCGCTAAGGCAGCCCCGCGGTGCAGACGAGGAGCTTAGAGCAGTTCCGTTACTGATTGTCCTCGCTGTTACAGAAGTGCAACGCGGCTTTTCGCTCACTGCTTGGTTTTCAGTGTGGGATGTTTTCCTTTTCTAACAAGACATGGCTGAGCGGTGGGTCTACCCTGAAATCCTCATTGTTTTCCTCCTAAGATGTGTGTAATTTTTGGTGTGTGTGCAGAGGAATTGGATTTGGGGGCGTGGTTTGATTTCAGGTCTCACTCTCACACATATTGCAGCTCTCAACTTCTTCCTGCCACCAGCGGTTCCCTTCTGTTGAGGGGCCTCGGGAGCTGCCGAGCGAGGCTGGGCCTCGGGTCGTTGCCGTTTCCCACGGCTCCCTATGGGTCTAGGTGTCCTCCCTACCGAGTGGCACCCTGCTGGGAATGAGGCTCAGGCCTGAGAACCACTAGGCCAGACCTTGGCCTCTGGTTCATCCTGCAGGCCAGGTGTTCTTCCAGGACCAGCGAGTCTGAGTCATGTCCCTCAGATGACGGGGACTGACAAAGCAGCGACAGGACTCCTGCCAACCACCCTCCTCCTGACAGTAGAGACATAGTTTCCCTCTCCTCCGCCCGCTGCCCCCTGCCCCCGGGTTAGTTTCCATTACTGCTGTAGCAGGTCACTTCCAACTTGACTTAAAATGCAACACAAACTTACTGTCTTATAGTCAGGGTGAGGCCGGGCTATGTCCTTTCTGGAGGCTCGAGGGAAAGATTCATTCCCTGGCCTTTTCTGGCTTCTAGAGGCTGCCTGTGTCCCTTGGGGCACGGCCTCCCCTCTGTCTTCATAGCCAGAGACGTAGTGCCCCTCGCCCTTCTTCTTCTCTGACTCTCTCCCGCCCCCTCCTCTTGCCTGCCGGGACCTCGTGATTATAGTGGGTCCCTCAAATGACCCAGGACAATGTCCTTATCTTGAGGTCAGACAGCTAACAATCTTAATTCCACCTGTGGTCCTACTTCCTTTTTGCCATGTAAGGGTCCAGGGGTTAGGACAGGGACATTTTGGGGGTGCGGGGGGCATTATGCTTCTTACGGCATTCCCTGATCCCTTTTCACATTCACTCCATGGTAGAAAATTTTCATCAAAATCAGGAAAGACATAGTGTGTATGCTCCCATGTTCCTTTTTCACACCAATGACAAATGTTATCGAGAAATTCACCCCCCCCACCCCGTTTTACTGAACCCTAGATGTGGCCTCACGCCTTTGGGCCCGCGCTGCTGGTCTGTTCCCGGTGGCGTGCAAGATGGACCCAACTTGCCTTCTAGATCTAGACCTATAATTAACAGTGTATAATTTGCGTCAGGAAACACTGTAATAAGGGCTCTTACACTGCCTTTTACAATTACATGTTTTTATTTATATATTTTAAAAATAAAGTCAATATGCATTCATTAAAAAAGATTTGGAAAATGCCTTTTGGTCCCTTCCCTTGTAGAATTTTCGGATATATAGTATCTTTAGACATGATTGTGACCACACTGTAAATGAGCATTTTCTTGAGGAGGATGCAAACGTCCACATCCCTGCTGGTAGGACCGTTTTGGAGAATGTGGCTGAGATGAGTGGCCAGATGGTTTGCAAAGAATGCTTCACTTCTGAGTCAGACGCCGACCCCCGGCCAGAGGCAGTGCTGAGAGCCAGCGTGCGTCAGGCGTCACAAACGCCGCCTTGTTTGTTTATCACTGTTTCCTAGGCCTTTTCACATGTGATGAAAATATATTTATTGACTACTTTCAATAGCTGCCTAAGGGTGAGTGGTTTAATTAAGCCTTCCTCTCATAATTGGACAGTTGGCTTGGGCCCAGTTTTGGCTGTTCTAAGTGACCCTTACATGGCCATCTTCATGCCGGAAACGTCCCTGTCCTCCAGAGTCCAAAGCACTCGGAGACACTGGTGAGATACCCCAGCACGCCAGTGACAATTCACAAAGAGTGGTGGGATCAAGTGTGCGTCTGGCCTCTGTGATTACCAGACGTTCCCTGCTGTGGGACTGGGGTGCCGTCAGCCTTAAAGAAGGGCCCACAAAGCTGCTGGGCCAGAGGGCGGCTGCCGGGCCAGGGGTCCCTGAACAAACGAGGCATGTTCTTCCAGCTGAGCTGTGAGACACTCTGCTGCTTGCGGATAAACAAGCCACACCTGTTCTGGCCGTGGGCTCGGTAGGTGGAGTCACCTTGTGGCATCTCCTGGCTGTCAGGCTCGTATGAATCCGTAACTCTGTTGACAGAAATGTTCTCTGTTACAGGGATGATTGATTCAGTGCCTGTCTCCCTGCACATCAATTAAAAGGGACTCTATTTTATTTAAAAAATTTTTTTGAAATAATTTTAGACTCACAAAGTCACAGAGAGTTCCTGTGTACCTATTACTCACCTTCCCCCAATGATAACGTCTTTTCTTTTTTGTTAAATTTTTTTTTTTTTATCCTCACCTGAGGACATTTCTTTTTTCATTGCTTTTAGAGAGAGCGGAAGGGAGCGAAGAAACATTGATGCAAAAGAGAAGCATTGATCGGTTGCCTCTCGTATGCGTCCGAACAGGGGATCAACCCGTAACCTAGGTATGTGCCCTGACCAGGTTTCGAACCCACAGCACTGTGGTTATGTGACGACGCTCCAACCAACTGAGCCACACTGGCCAGGGCTAGAACATCTTATTACTTAACCATAGTATACCATCAAAACTAAGAAGTTGACCTTGGTATATTACTATTAAGTAAACTATAGGCCTTACTTGGATTTTCCCAGTCTTCTCTCTCTTTTAAATTAATAAACTATTTTTTAGGGTAGTTCTAAGTTCACAGCAAAATCGAGAGGCAAGTCCAGAGAGTTCACTGTTTCCCTTTTCCCCCAACATACAACCTCCCCCATTTTCAGTATCCCCACCAAGGTGGTGCATTTGTCACAGCTGATAAACCTCCCGGGACACATGACAATCCCCCAAAGCCCGTAGCTGGCATCAGGGTTGACTCCTGGTGGTGTACATTCTGTGGGTTTTGACAAGTGTATAATGACACATGCCCCCCATTACGGTTAAAAAGCCAGCGGACCCCAGCTGAGGAACATGTTATCGAATGCCTCATCAGCGCCCCCCAAAACTACCAGACTCATCAAAAGTAGGAACTGCCTGAAAAACCCATCACATGCAAAGGGAGCCTCAAAAGCCATCCTGACGAAGTGCCAACTGGCGTCCTGGACTCGGGAAAGGACGTCGGGTGGGATCTAAGGAAATCAGAGCGAGGTGTGGGCTTCAGGCGGCGTCACGTCTCATCCACGGGTTCGTTGGGCGTAGGATGTTGCCTTTGACGTCAGGACACAGGGTGCAGCCACTCTGGTAGGCAGTTGGGCAGTTTCTCACAAAACTAAACACTCTCAACGTACCATCCAGCGATTGTGCTCCTTGGTGTTGCATTGTCTCAGGGCCCTTCTCTCTGCCGACACTGAGCGCCTGAGACGATGGAGTGAGAAAGTTCAGGCCTGGGACTCAGACGGAGCTCAAGTTCTCTCTCCTTCATCTCCTGGGCATTTGAAGTACAGATGCCCTTCTGCCCTCTGAGCCCCCGGGGGCCTGGGGTGGATTTCCTCTCTCCTCGCGTACCCTGGGCGCTCCCAGCCTTCTGCCCCGCCCCTTGCGCTGGGTGAAGTCCCCGTTTCTCAGGGAAAGGGTTAGGGACGAAAGCAGCCATTGCTCTCTGTTCCCCCAGGTAGCACTGGTCTTTCTGGAATTTGGTTTGCTTTACTTAGGCTTCCCTGCGCCCTCGGCAGCCTGACGGGTTTTGGAAAGCCACGTGTCATGTCGTTTGTGGGAGCAGCTGTCCCTTCTGATTTTCCACACCCTCAGTGGCAGCAGAAATGCCCGCCCATGTCATTGTCGACATGCCGGCCATGGTGCCTGCATGGAGCGGGTGCCCAGTAACTGCTCACCGTGACCCCCTCTCCTGCCCGCCCTGGGCGCACAGAAGTTTTGCCTGGAGGTAGGGAGCAAGGAGGGTAACTGAGGCAGCAGACGGCTACTGTTGCCAGTAACCTATGCGGATTCAGCCACCTGGAGCTCTGCCAGCCCCTGAGGGTCTCCTCCACGCGGCCTGGCCCGTAGGCAGGGCCCCGGGAGAAGGGACAGTGTGCAGTTTTGTCCTGAGCCCTCCCCTTACAGCCCAGCCATTGCACGTCGTGGCCCTGTGGTCGCACTGCCTCGGAATCCAGCCTTGCGACACACTGCCTTCTTGGCCCCTGTGACTGTCCTGTCACATGGGGACAAGGCTGTCACTCTATAGATCGTGTGTAGTAAGTGCTTACTGGAGGGTTTGGCCCATGAATCTCAAATGTTAGTTCTGGCCAAAGTCCACCCTGGTTTCTTCCCTTCTCCATTCGTGAAAGGCGGTCCTGTCGGCACAGTGCCGTCCTCCTGAGCGGGCCTGAGTTTAAGATTCTAGGTGCCTGGGGACATGTTCCATTTGCTCAAGGAGTCGTCCCTGATTCCACTGACTGGGTACGTTCCCGTAAGACATGCCCGACTGTGTCACCGTGTCACTTAGTGCCCAGGGCCTTTCACAGGGTCCGCTTCCCGTACTGGGTTCTTCGTGAATTCGCCTCTTTCTCCCAGAGGGACGGTCTTTCCCGGGCGATCCTGCCCAGCACCGCTGGGCCCGCCCTGCTTTCTCAGAGCTGGTTTCCCTGAACGAGGCGCCTGGCCCAACCCCCTGTCTTTCTCTCCTCTTCATGACCTCCCACCCGTTGTTCTGCATCGCGCTGAGACGTGCCAGCGGGCCCCCGTGCTGGGGGCACTTTGCATTGTGGGTCTTTGTTGTGTGAGGCTCCAAGTGCACCAGGAGTTTCCTGAGTTCTGGGAAGCAAGTCAAAACTTTGGTGTGTGAATGGGCAGGTCTGCAAAAAATAAAAAATAAAAAATTTAGCCGGACATCAGCAGTTTTCTAAGTCTGTCCATTTTGGAAACTGTTCAGTGTGACTTACTGCCGACCTTGCCTTCTCGCTTCAGACTGGTTTGCTTCTGAGGCAAGGCCTGGGCTTGCTTGCCCAAGAGCCCTGATCGTTCTTCTGCCTTGGGTTCCCCAAGGGGGCCGGCCTCCTCACCTCCGGCCATAACCCTCTAGGTGGAGGTGAGCGTGTTCTTTCAAAAGGGAATCCAGCCAGAATGTCATCCTGAAGACCCATAAATTTAATTTATGCTTGATAGGTATCTAAAATCAACCAAATCCTCAAAAATTTATACCCTGAAGCCCGCGGTATGTATTGCTATTGTCATGTAATTATTTGCTCAACTAAAGTATTTTCACAAAACTAGCGAGGCCCTGGCTGGCGTGGCTCAGTTGGTTGGGCATCATCTTGCAAATCAAAAGGTCATAGGTTCGATTCTCTGTCAGGGCACATGCCTGGGTAGCGGGTTCGGTCCCCAGTTGGGGAGTGCACGAGAGGCAACCGATCGATGTTTCTCATATTGATGTTTCTCTCCCTGTCTTTCTCCCTGCCTTCCCCTCTCTGGAATCAATAAAAGAAAAAAAGTTGTTTAAATTAGTGAGAAGTAAGGGAGATTTTAATAGTTGATTTTGTTATTGTTGATGAACTTTTCCTAAGTATTTCAGACTGAGTATGTGATAACCACAATCTAACATTTTTAAGAGACAACGTAAGTATAAAGTTCTGAATTTTCATCTGAGTTTTTGCGGCAACACTTGAAATATTCACTCCTTCCTTGAACACACTTGTTCGGCACACCCCCGTGGGCCAGGCCACATGCCGGGGGTGGGGGATGCGGGATGAAGCTAGGCCTCTGCCCCCCGGGCTCCCGAGGCATTGAAATAACAGCAAGTGTGCTGCCTGCTGTAAGAAGGTAATGTTCTGTGTGCTGTGGGAACCCAGCAGACCACCTAATTATTTCAGCTTGGTCATTTTTTAAAAGCCCTGTTTTAATTGGATTATATATCATCCTATCATGTCAAACCTCTTGCTTTTACAACCTAAAGCAACCAGAAAGTCCTCTGGTTGACAGATATCCGCAAACCAAGGCGGGGCTGGCACGATCCCTCCTGGCATTCCTGACAATTAAAAGGTTCCCCACGGCGTTCATATCCCAGTGCGTCCACGGGAAGCTGAAATGAGGTACACTTACAGGAGGCACCAGGCAGCTGAGCTCGTAGAATGCGTAAGGGGCTTAGATGCTTAACTGAACAAAGGTGACGTTCGGAGGAGGTCCGCCAGGACGTAACTGTGCAAATAATGTACTCCTCGTTGCAGTCCAGACCTGGTGAGCAAGGGAGTGAAAGTGCGGGAATGGCCTCAAATAGGCCCAACTTTTGGAGGCACACCTCGTAAACAGGTTCGAGTTCATCCTCCGACTGAGATCCTCAGTGTCCTTAGAATGCTGAATCGTCCGCCGTTGCTCGGGGCCTCGTGGCTTGCTTTCTGCTGCGGTCCTCCTCTTGCCCCTGAGATGGTTCCATCTTCCATCAGAAAGTTCTGCCACAAGGAGGAATGTTTCGGTGTTTACAATCAGAATAAAGAAGACGGGTGGACGGCCCCTTTTATAGTAGCCACAGGTTGGGCACGACAGCAGGTGTCGTATGTGCATTACCTGGTTTTTCCCTAACACTCCCTGCACTGAAGGCACCGATTTTCCCATTTTGTAGGCAAGGAAACTGAGACGCAGAGTTCAGTTTAGTGACGTACTCAAGAGCGTATAGGTGGCGGAGCCGGGATTTTACCCTCGTCTCTCTGTAGACAGGGCCTCTCTCCATTCAGCGCTGTCTGCCTCTCAGACCAGGCAGCGGGGCCCTTTCCCCCTTTCTCTGTTTCTCCTTTCGCCGCTTTGATTATATAAGCCTGCAGTTATATGTTTAGTTATCAAACTCAAGCAGAATCTTTAAGCAGAATGCTGACAGAGGGCAAACTCAGCAGCTGGAACATTTTCCAAGTTCAGTGAAAATTACTGAACCATGGGCAAAGCAGGTGAAGAGGAAAGTGTAGGGTTTGGGCTGCTGTTTGGTTTGCCTTTTGGCTCTTAGGCGGAAGTGAAGAATTTGCGATGGCACATTTTCCTTTTATCCTTGAAGCCTGTGTCCGTGAGTGAGGAGAAAGAAGGCCGGGGTGGGGAGGGAGTGGTCAAAGGGGCCACTTACTAAATCGTTAGAAGTGAAATATCTCTGCTCAAAACCTCTTAGACCATCTTCTGCTTCCTTGTGTGTTAGATTTTTAAAGCACTCTGGAAAAAAAAGGAAATTGGATTGACTTATGTTAAATTAAAACCCTGTCTGTCTAATAATGTGCCGTATATTCTCTGGAAATATTGCATTTTTGACAGCACAAGTGATTACAAAAAATCAATAATCAGAGAACGCAGAAGAGACTTCTAAGCTCCGGCACGAAAAGCAATTAGTGTGGATTGATTTACTGTTATTTATTGTGATGAGATAATTGCCTCAATGCAAGCCATTTTTGAACTTGTGGTGCTCCATGGTTTTAAAACATTTATTCTTTTAAATTGTTTCATTTGTCTCTGGCCATATTTTACGACAGAGATGGCTTTGTGCTTTCTTGAAGGATAGGAAGATGTGGCCCTTTCTGAATCCTCAGCCACAGGCTTGCTTCCGCTTCCGTTGGGGCCAATCCTGGAACGGGATCCCAACCTTGTGATCTCAGGCTTATCCATTTTGAAGAATTAGGGCCAAAAAAAAAAAAAAAATCACAAGACTCTTCTCTTCTGCACACATGGTGAGTGTGGCTTTGACTGAAGGCTCAGACCGCAGACTACAGCGTGGATTGTGCGTGGCCAGTGAGACACGGAGGAGGGGCAGTGGGGTCATCCAGAAGGTGACATCACTTTGCAATCTTGGGTGCCGGCCGTCGAGAACACGAGTCCATGGCAGTCCGTGTGCCCCTGCCGCTCCTCGGCACCCAGGCGTCTTCCTTTCTCCATGCACCTGCATGCAGTGCGTGTTTACCACCGTGCTCAGGATGGAGGAGGGGCTGAGAAAGTCAGCGTGCTCCTTAGAAACCGTCCCTTACAAGCTTTGCTGTGGCTCTTATAATTGCATGCAGTCTGTGGAGATGCAGGTGTGGTGGATCTTCAGTAAGACACATTGTTAACTGGGTCTGACCCCTAGTTTGGAGGTAGCAGTTCTGCAAGCTGTCCAGGTGGGGGCGCTGTGCAGAGCCAGGTCCCTGGGAGGAGTAGGGAGGCCAGGGGAAGAACAGGTGAGTGGTTTCTGCTAACAAAACTTTATGTACTGGAAATTCTGCCATGAAAACATCACCGCCTTGCTAATCCTGGGGTAGGAAACATAAAGTCACGTGCAAAACTGAAAACACATTATCGCAGGGAAAGCTGCAGAAACCATCTGTCGAATCCACCAGGCGGGGAGGTTGCAGCCAGCGTGGTGCTTGACTAGAGCGTACCTCGTGGTCATTGCGCCCCCGCCAAGGAGAGTGCACGTGGGCTTTGGGGACAGACGGACCTCAGCCCAGAGCCTGGTTTGGCCGGTGACCTTCGGGGCTCCTGCACCCCCATCTGTAGAGTGAGGATGGCTCTTTCCTCCCCTGTGGCTGTGAGGCGTGTGGTGGGGACACAGGGACCACAGTCCCCATCGCCGTGCATCCCCATTCCCCTCCTCCCCAGGGTCCCCCTCTGCTGTGGCAGGTGTGAACGTGGGAATTCTTGAACCCCAAATGCGAGCACCGGGGCAGACGGGAGCCCCACGCTTCCTTTTCCTTTAAGCAAGGCGGTGTGCCCAGAGGCTGCGGCTGCACGGTTGGTCGGCGACATAATGGTCGGGCGTCTCCTGTGGGCTGCTCCACCATCACTCCTTGTGGTGAAAAGAGGACATGTGCCCCAAGTTGCACAGCCTTTAAGCAGTTAAACCTTGAATGAGCCCAGGCCTCCCTGACCCCAGAAACCTGTGACACTCAACGGTTTTGAGAAATGTGCTGGGCCACAGAGTGCCCCACGGGAAATGGGGAAGCATGATATTCTCGAGGTTTATCCATGTGGTCGGAAACGGTGGTATTTTTTCTCTTCTTGTGGCTGAGTAGTATTCCATTGCATGTGTGGGCCACATCTTCTTCATCCCATCCTTTATCAGAGGGCACTTCGGTTTTTTTCCATTTCTTGGCCACTGAATAATGCTGCTCTGAACATAGGAGTACACGTATCTTTACAAATAACTATTTTTAAATTTTTCCGGCCAGTACCTAGAAGAGGGGTTGCTAGGTCATATGGAAGCTTTATTCTTAATTTTTTGAGGAACCCCCATACTGTTTTCCATAGTGGCCAACTCGGTTTACATTCCCACCAGCAGTGAACAAGGGTCCCTTTTTCCCCACAGCCTCGGCAGCACTCCCTGTCACTTGCCTTGCAGCCGTTCTAGCCGGTGTGAGGCGGTATCCCACAGTAGTTTCGATTTGCATGTCCCTGATGCTAGTGAAGTTGAGTACCCCCCCGCCCGCCGTGCCCGCACGTGCTTTGAGTTGGGCAGTGCCAGACTTAAAGTTAGTACCTTCTCCAGGCCTGTCACCCATCTTTAGAGAGGCATCCGCCCCTACTTCTGCCTTCTTTTGGGACATTTGGGATTACAGTGGGTGTGTTAGAACGTCGTTCTCTATCAGGGGGAACTTCATCCAGGGGAAAGAAAAGAACCCTAGAAATCACTTTATGAGTCAGGGAATGAGTGCTGTTGTCAGCATCATTAATATTAATGACAGCGACCACTTGTTGGGTGCTGCGTGCCATTCTGGGCATTTTGTGTAAGTTATCTGTTGTCCTCATAAAAGCCTTGCGAAGATGGCTTTTGTCTCTTTTTTTTGGACATTCGGTTATTATTTTTTATACTAGCTTCAGGTGCACAGCATAGTAGTTAGACATTTATATCATTTACGAAATGAAAGAGAGTTTTTCATGTCATGTGTTTGCCTGTGGAATCACCTGTTTCTTACTTCACTTTTCTTGCTGTGCAGCAGAACGAACGTGGAGAAGGTCACATGTACACGCGAACTCTGGCGTGATGAGTGATTATGAAGGGAGCACTCCGTGCAGGCCCTACTGGCTTTCCTGCGTTTGGGATCCAGATTCACCTGGATGCCAGTTAGACTTGTGCTTTGTCTCCTTTGTCTCTGCCTCTGTGTTGACTGGGTTGTTAGACTAAGGCCGTGAAATGGCGGCTTGCGGCCGTTTTACCTTACTGGTCATCCAGAACCTTCTTTCTTGTCATTGTCCTTGTCTGCCCCCTGCAGAGAGCAGTGGGGCCCGTCACAGAGGGGTAGGCTCCTGTTTTCGTCTCTGAGCCTTGGGACCATCGGGCCACACCGGGCGTCCCGCTTGCTGCGAATGCCGGCCGAACACCCTCTCCTTTTACCCAAAGCCGTGCTTTGCAGTTGCTTGGGTCCCTTGGACATTACCTCATCCCCAGCTTCTCGTCTGTTTTAAAACGTTCCTCTTAGTCCCCCCCTTGACGCCGATGGGAAACTGGGCCAGCCCCTCCATAGCAAAGTTAGATGTCCTCTCACCCAGTTTCACAGAACCCCGTTTCACACGTAAGGGAGGACCTGCTGTCCTCTAGTATTTTCTTCCTTTCTGTTCGAAGAACCAGACAGTAAACCCTCAAATTATGAAAGAAGTAAAATCTCCCTGCTTTCTTGACATGAGTCTGAGAACGTAAAATCTCAGCCTCAGCGAACTCAGTCGCACTTTTTCCTTTCAGCTCAAAGGGACGGACTTCAGCGCCCCGGGGAGAAAGATCCCCTGCTCTGTTGAAACCTCATCGAAGTGTGACCCCAAACCCAGTGCTGCCCCTCGCCTTCGCTCCGCGGCCCCCATTTTGTTCTTAGCACGTTACTGACTCTCTCCTTTCTCAGTGAGGCCACTCATGCCCCCCCCCCC